>VDFB02352949.1:0-11859 GCA_007258455.2 Sequoia sempervirens
TGATATGGGTTTTCTTCAGAAGATTGATTGGAGAGGACCTAGATGGTTGAAATTTGAATGCACTCATGTTTTCACTGACATGCAAAATAAAAGCAGCTGCTGCAACTTGATGAAGTTCTTGAAAATTTCCTTTAGAAGATTGAAGAGAAAATACCCAGATGATTGAAAACTGGAAACCTTGGCCTTCCCTTTGAGAAATTTGATCTTCCGGATGAAAAACTTGAAAAAACAAGGGTTTATGCTTGCTGATTTGAAAAATCTGATGAAAAACCAGCAAAGATGAATTCTTGGATCATGAAAATTCTTCAAACATGCTGCTCCAACTTTCTCCTTTGAAGGCTACCTGCAAAAATAATAAAAATAACATTGAAAAGAGGTGTTAAATAGACTTTAGGGCTTGAATTAGGTTTTGCTTTCTTTTGCTTTTATTTCAAAACCCTAAAATCTTTGTTCAATGCATTTGGACGCCATCCTCCTTCACTGGTAATTTTGAAACTTTTGAAAATTCTGAAAAAATTTCTAAGGCATGAGAAGTTGGGCGCCCTTCTTCACCAGGGGCGCCCACTTTATCTAGTGTTAGCCAAAATTTTGGCATTATCAACTTTTCTTCATTTTGACCCTAAACTACGCCTCTAATTTCCCGTTTGTAGATTGATTCGACAAGCGAGCTGAGGGTTTCATGGCGGAGCATGACTGATTCTGAGAAAGATGTTCTAGAGGCACCTCTGGCAAAATCTTTCATTTCGACCTCCAAAATCATAGGTGCCTTTTCCTTCCAAGGGCGCCCATTTTGTTCAGAGTTAGCCATTTTCATGACCTTCAAATTTCTTCATTAGCTTCTCTTCTACAGATGATCTCTTTGAATCTGGAGCTCCGAGCATCGGATCGACTGCCTGTTATGCTCATCGCGAAGCTGACGAGATATGAGGTGGGGTCCTCTGGGATGAACTTCGTCAAACAATGAATTTAAGGCCTTCAAAAGTTTGGGCGCCCATCTTGGCTGGGGGCGCCCATGTTCACCAAAGTTAGATTATTTTTTAACCTTTTTTTGTGTTTGCTTCTGAATCTTTGTTCTTAGCTCTCGCCAGACCCCCTGTTCGGCGCTTGGTATCCGGCGACTGTGACCTCCGATCAACGTGTTGGATATCTCATTGGAAAGTTGGACCAACTGCGAAGAGATTACATTAGACACTCACCTGCAAATTCATCTGATAGAGACTTTGAAAACTTGGGCGCCCTTCTTCACCAAGGGCGCCCATTTTATCCAAACTTAGTCAATTTTTTATATTTTCTCATTTTCTCCTTCTAACATCAGTCTGGAATCTCCCTGTTCAACTTTGAATTCCGAACAACTGGATCGCTTGATGACTACGCCATTGAATTCGTTGCGGAGCTGATAGAGAACTAAGCAAGTTTGACTGGAGACACAAACCCTAATTTTGACATTTGATGCCCTAAAAAGATGGGCGCCTTTCTTCACCTGGGGCGCCCATAGTCACCAGCGTTAGAAAATTTTATCATTTTTCAACTTCCTCTTCGTTCTCCGTGCTGGTTTATCATCTCGCCTTCTGTTGAAAGCTCTGAATGCTAAATCTGACGCCTGGCAGTTGACTGACCTCCATTAATGACCTCAGAGTTCCTAGTATGCTTCTAAAATGGCGAATAGGCCCGATGGGGCAAAATTGATCTTTTAGATTTGCACTAACTTTGATGGGCGGTATTTTGAGCCGTCCGGAAATCGGGTTTGGATACGGATCAATTTTCATTTGAAAGTTTGTCGATTATCCGTTTCAGGGAAACCGGAAAAGAGCCGAGGAAAGCGTTACTATTTTTAAAGAATTTCTAAAATAGCAGGTTTTCTAAAATTCAAGGGATGAGATCACAGGTTTGTAGAGTTAAAAGGCTGCACTTCTGAAGCTGATTGAGATCGTCAGATTTTGAAAATGTTGTGTTTTAATCCCTCATGCAAGACATGCATACCCAAATTTTGACCTTTTTGACTGATTTAACAAGACTTTTACTCATTTCTTCAAAATGTCAGTATAACAAAATTTTTAATTTTGGAGATTTTCTTGATTTCATATGGTCCCAGACAATGTAAATGATGAATACTTGTAATATATGAGATGCATAGTTGGCATACTAAAGAGAAAACTTCCTTGAGAGTTTTGAAGGTTAACTTCAGCTAGATCCTGGTAGAGTTTTGAGGTTTGCAAAAACTTCGCCCGGTCCGATAAAAAACTACGGCTTGCACAAGAATAAAGCCAATGATATCTTTTTTTAGTTTATTTCATTTCAAAATTACTTGAGTCTTTGTGTGAGGAGCTAAAAACCTCCCCCAAGCAAGGAGACATCATTTCCAATGTTTTGCCATCGAGGAGAGCAGATTCAAACCCCATTTTGTGTGGATTTTCAAGGGAAATTCAATTCACAGTTAAGGTTTTTATTTTTGTTTTTTGTTTTTGATTAATCATTTTCTTTCATTCTTCTTGCAAAATACTCATTCCAAATTGAAAAAAAGACATGATAGAGCACAAAGAAACAATTTTTTTGCATTTAGAATCCAAAAAACAAGATTCATCACAATTTTTTGTTGATTTTTGCTGATTTTTTTCATTTTTTTCACTGTTTTTTGAAATTTTCAGACCTAGGTTCATTTTTTGTGTAGAATGATTAGATTAGTTAATAATGTTAATTTATAATTCATTTAAACACATTTGTATCAATTTAAATCAAATTTAGCTCTAGATCTTTTAAGTTTTAATGATTTAGGTTGTTTTTTAATTTTTTTTGTATTAAAAAACTAATATGTTGTACATATTTTTTGTATGTGTAGATTGATCATTGATCATTGAATACACACTATAATGGCTTTTGGCTCTGGTTCAGCATCAGCCTCAAGTTCCGCCCCCGCCCCATCAAGTTCCGCCCCTCCCACACCATCATCATGGGTTCCAGGCACTCGTCCTCTAGGGGCTAGAGACCCTACATGGAAATATGTTGTCAGAGGGCACGTACCTGGAATAGTTGTTTGCAATGAGTGCAAAAATACATATCATGGAGGCATAAATCGCCTCAAATACCACCTTGCAGGCATTCCTCAACATGATGCCAGGCCTTGTGAGCAGCCCAAAGAAGAGATTAGAAGAGAGATGCTTGTCCTACTTTCGGTTGTTGAGGAAAGAAAAATGCAAAAAGAGAGGGCAAAAGGAGCCATAGCAGCAACCATAGCTAGTGGACATGTGCATGCCCATGGACAGACTCAGGAGCACGAGGCCAAGCACATGGAGATAGAGTCAGATGAGGAGGGAGATATTATTGGTATTGTGGGCTCTCTTCGTGGTCCACAGATTCGCACTCATGGCACAGCCACAGCCACAACCACACCGTCCTCTAGGCCCCCCTTTTCCTCTAGTTCAAGTAGAGTGCTAGTGCCACCACCACCACCTTCACGCAACCCACAAAGTTTTTTTATGCCAAGAAACACACAAGGAGCACAAATTTCATTGGAGGCTACAAGGTGGAACAAGGAGGTGCATCAACATGCCAACATGGCATGTGCTGACTTTTGGTATTTCAATAACATACCATTCAATGTGGCGAGTAGTCCCTATTGGCACAATATGGTCACTGCATTGACAGTTGCGGGAAAAGGCTACAAGCCACCTTCTCGCAAAGATTTGAGTGGGAGGTAAGTCGACTTAAATTTTATGCTAAGTTTATGTTCTTTAATTTAAAATTTAAATTAATTTATTATTTATGTTGAATTCAAGCTATTTTTTGTTTAAAACTTACAATTTTGTACTCATTTAATTATTTTACTTTGTACTTGCAGGTGTTAGTTTTATGATCAGATTAGAGCACAGAAATTTAATTCAAAAATAACACAATGACATAGCAGATACCCTGGGAAAACCCTCCACTTGAGGGAGAAAAACCCAGCAACAATATATCTCTTATATATTGAATGTTAACAACAATTGTCTCCTTTACAAGAGGCCGATATGAAGGGCAAGAAAGAGCACCACAATCTGATGCTAACACAGTAATATTATAATGCCTTCAAATGATACACTCAGCCTTCTATCAATATGTCGATCTGCACTATATGAACTTCTTCCAGTTGTAAACTCAGCCTTCTACAAGACGCGATCTGTACTTGAAATATAATGCTTCTTTCTGCTAGTAATATAGAACTCTTCCAGATGTAAACTCAACCTTCTACGCGATTCAATGCCATTGAAATATTTGCTCTTGGTGACACCCGAATTAAGCACTTCATGAATATCGAATGAACAATGTATGTGAATGAGAATAAATTAGAAATGAGAAGCAATGTGTATATATACATATGAATGGAAGGGACGCATCCCTTCATGTCGGTCTCCACCAAAAGTCGTGTCTCCAAGACACATGAAGTCGGCCACAAGGAAACTCATCTCTTCATGAATTTGCGCCTAAGGGTGACGGCCTCAATAACAATTAAAAATATCATTTAACAAATGATAAACATTATTTAATTTGCAAGAGACATGATACTTCACATCGGGTATCACATAAAATAAATATTAAATTATTGTTTCATAATGAAGCGCCTCTTCATTAATTCAACTTGCAATTCAAATAGTCGTTAGGCTACAATTTGAATTGCTCTTCATAGATCGGGTTGGGCTGGAAGTAGAAGCCCAACGCTGTCTTGAACATCAACAGCAGGTTGCTCACAGATGCAACCAAAAGGGCAATGCATGTGGTGGAAGAGAAAATAAATAAATGGAAGAAATATGGCTGCTCCATTCTTTTTGATGGGTGGACGGATGGGAGAAACCGCACCCTCCTTAATTTTTTGGTTGCTTCCAAAGGTGAAGTTGTGTTTTGGAAGTTGGCGAATGCTTCCAACGGGATAAAAACTGTAGATACATTGTGTACATTGTTGGAGGAAGTTGTGATGGAGGTGGGGATTGCTAATGTGGTGCAAGTCATCACAGATAATGCAGCAGCGTATGTGGCAACAGGAAGAATGCTTGAGCTTAGACATCCATCACTCTTTTGGTCACCTTGTGCGGCCCATTGCCTTGACCTTCTTTTGGAGGACATAGGCAAACTTGATTGGGTGGCACTGATTGTAGATGATGCAAGGAGCATCACAAAATATATCTACAATCACCCTTGGGTTCTTAATTTGATGAGAGAGCATACGCGAGGGAAGGAGTTGGTGAGATCAGGTGCCACAAGGTTTGGGACGATTTTCCTAACGTTGCAAAGCATTTTGGATTCTTTGGGCTCTTTAAAACAAATGTTTGTGAGTCAAGCATGGAATGAATCCTCATATTCAAAGAAGCCCGAAGGAGAGAGAGTTGCTGCAATAGTCTTTGACCCCTTGTTTGCACAAAAAGCTACAGAGATCGTGAAGGTAACTTCAAAACTTTGATTTTAATTTTAAACTCAAGTTGAATATAAATATATATATATTTTAATTTAACTTTAAGCCTTTCATTATAAATTTCTAACTTTGATCTTTTTGTATTTTTAATCTAGGTGTCGGAGCCCTTGGTTAGAGTCATCCGCTTGGTAGATGGGGATGAAAACCCAATGGGATACATTTATGAGGCCATGGATAGGGCGAAGGAGGCTATCAAAAGTTATTACATGGGGGACAACCTCAAATTTGATCCCATATGGGAGATTGTTGATAGGAGGTGGAACAATCAACTCCACCAACGCATCCATGCAGCAAGGTCCTTCCTCAACCCTTCTTATCTCTTCTCAGAGAGCTTCTCCGATCCTAATGGAGAGGTTATGGAGGGGCTCACAACATGCATTTAGAGGTTGGAATCCGAGGTTGCAGTGAGAGACCTCATCGTCAGGGAGTTGGATATGTACAAGGAAGCAACTAGTAATCTCTTTTCTTCGGAGTTGGCTATTAGAGGAAGAACAAGCTGCGCGCAGACGCGGGGTGAGTCTGCTGCGGCGCGAGGTTTTGCATTTTGCGCAGTGCGATGACTTGCTTTGGGGTAAGCGACCTTCTGTGCATCGGCTGTTTGTGCGAGAGCCCAGGTTGGAAGAGCTTTGGGCTCACAGGCACTTTTGCGTTTGTGTAAACCGGTGGCGATGGGCTTCGGCCGCCGACTGGCAGCACAGATTAGGCGGCGAGACGAGATCTTACTTTGAGTACAAGTTCATTGGCATTGTGTCTCTCTCACAACTGATACAAGATACACACTCTAGAGATCACATATCTAAGCACACCGCACTTAAGGCCCTTCGTGTTCACCCTGGCTTGTCATCTCACATTTGGCAAGTCAGGATTTCTTCAGTTCTCAATTTTGTAATTAGATTTAGTTTAGAGCAGAGGTGTACTGTGATTAAATTTCATTTATTTGCATCCTCATCAGCATTATGATTAATTGTTTCTCTCTTTTGATCATTCTCTTTAAAGGGTTTGCAAGGTTTGGGTTTTTTACTCATAACAAACTCCTCATACATGTTGACCATCCTCACATCTTCATATAGTTCACATTTGCAGGTCATATAGGACTGTCTTAAAACATTCCTCTCATGCTTTCTAGTTTCACATTTGGCACAATAAATCTTGATGAGAATTTGAGATGTTCAGACATTATAGCCTATACTGACGGTCTCAAACTCTTAACATCCTTCAATCAGTCCTAAGTTCATTTTTTTAAATTCAGCTTGGTGTTTATTTTCTCTTTGGGTTCTCCTGGATTGTTAGCCAAGTGTTTATTTTAATCCCCCAATTGACTTCTCTTGATTTTTCCTATTTTCAAGAAGTTTGCTTGTTTTTCCACTTTCTTTCTTGTATTCCAAAGCTATTTCCACATTCATAACTGATTCCATAAAAATATTCTCCTCTTTCACCTTTCTTTGCTGTTCCAAGATCTATTTTGTTGCTGTTACAATTTCAATCTTCCCAACTTATCTAAGTATTAGAACACATTCTTCACTTACAGGCTTGTAAACTTAATTATACAAACTGTCATTGTTTTACATCTATTTGTTGCAAAGGTGGTTATCGTTGCACCAAAAGATCGACATGTTAATGCCCGATACAACCGCCAAAGTTAATGAATCCACGGGAGGTGGTTAAGCCATGTCACAAACCCGAGTTTTGCGTTGCACAACACAAGGAGACCAAGGGCGCACACCTTGCAACAATTCCCCCCCCCTAGCGCAAGTGAGGGGTTTGAACCCGTGACCCAAGCTTTGATACCAATTGTTGCAAAGACAGTTGTCGTTGCACCAAAAGATCAACCTATTAATGCCCGATACAACCGCCAGAGTTAATGAATCCACAGAAGGCAATTAAGCCATGTCACGAACCTGAGCACTATGTTGCACAGCACAAGGAGACCAAGGGCGCACACCTTGCAACACTATTTCATCTCCCTCTTGCTTGCACATTGTTGTTCCTGCTTTCAAACTTGTCTCTTTTGAGTCTGCAATTGCACCCTTTGTCCTCTTGCTAATTATTGTTATTCTGCATCACTTTTGCTCAAAATTTCAAGCATTTGTTGTTCTTAGCAGTTTGGTAACTTGTTCTTAGCCATTTTGGCAACTTTCTAACAGCTTTTGCAACTTTCTAAATATTGTTGTTTCTTGTTGTTTCAGTTTTCTATATTGCACTTCTTCGTTATTCTAGTCTTGTTTGAACTTTGTTAAAAACCTTCATATCTTGTAGCAATTTACTCTTGCATTAAGCATCCCATTGGACTTTATATTATTGTGCACATGTTGTATTCCAAATGCAACTAAGTTGCATCCTTGGACTTTTTAAGTAAAACTGATGCTTTTTGTATCATTCTACTTGTTCTTGCATCTCATAGCAGGTTTACATCACTTTAGCATCATCCTTACGTTAGTGCACACTTCTTGTTTCTATCTTGCATATTCATTTTCAAGGTCTCTTATTCTTTTATCCCAATCTTCATACCTTGTTGCACTTTACTGTTAAATTTAGCATCCAATTGGACTCCATGCTAAATATCATCTTATGATTGTGTAAATGTTGCATCTCTAAGCCATTTGAGTCACATCCTTGCACATATAAGCAAATATAATACTTATTTTTATCATTCCACATGCTGTTCTTGTATCTCATAGCAGGTCTACATCACTCTAGCATCATACTTAGTTTACCACATGTTACCATAGTTTTGAACAGCCTTCTAAAAACTATGTAATTTTTTTCAAATATGCCTTATTACAAAGTTTTTGCTTATTCATTAGTTTCTAGAACCTTGTCGGGTTCCACCTTGGTTGTCACAACCTTGTTTCATCCCACCGCCTTCATAATTAAGTCTAATAGTGCTCTTCGGTCAGTTTGTTAAAAGGTTTTTGAAATTACGTCGGCACTCGAATTGATTCTCACAACGTAACCAAATGTCAACGACAAAGAAGAAAGATTGAATTTTTGGCCAAATTATTGAAGTTTTGATACTTTATAGAGGTTTTGAAACCTCTGTCAGGTTCCGACGAGGTTTCGAAAACCTTCCTTTTATTTGATTGCATAATGTTCCAGACCTTGAAAAGTAAAATTTGGTTCTCAAAAGGTGACATTGCGAAAGTCTTAAGCAAGTCAAAGTTTAGACCGGACATTTCAGAACTTTATGAAGGTTTTGAAACCTATGTCAAGCCCCGACAAGGTTGTCGAAACCATTACTATAACCAAAATCATTCACATTATAACAATTGGATTATCTGAAGGATGTTTTCACAATGACTTTCAGACGAAGAAAAAGGGTTTTGAAACCTTTGTCAAACTCCAACAAGGTTGTCAAAACCAACCATCTCTGAAAAGCCCTCATATTTGTTCTTATTTAAAATCTCAAAATGTTAGAGCTTGGCGCAAGATGGGTAAGCTTACACGAGCCAATTATTAAGGGCGTCATTAATGACCACCTACTACTTTCAAGCATTGAATGCAGGCGCTTATATGGGAATTACACTACCTAAAAGCTCATTTTAACAAGCATTTGGAGACAAATTTCACTAAAGACAAGGAAAAAATTGCAAAGGAGTGTGAGTAACAACTTTCACAGCACCCAAGTCTAATTTAGAGGTATAGTGGTTTTGTTCTTAAGCCTTAGTTCGTCATAGAACAGTCCGGGAAAGCTCTTGTAAATTTGGGAGAATTGAATAACGTGTTGCACGGGTGAAGCTTCGCTGATGAACTTAGCTATTTTAGGGCGTTATTAATGCCTTCATTTCGAATTCTCTTCTGCCATTCAGTTCAATATCCGGGGAGTTCGCGAACGCTCAGGGGTATCAACGCAGCTAACGGGATGGAGACACAAAATTGGGGCATATCGATTTGAATGATTATGGGAAGAAAAGGGATGGAAGAAGAGTGGCCCTAATTACCAGCACATTGATGAAAGTTGGATTACCTGACTGCCAGCTTTCTGTGATGGAGTGTCGCCCGGCTTGGTGTCTGAACGAATGCACATTATTCGACCCGAAGCATGAAGTGAACAAATGATAATAGACTAGTAGTAAAAATTAACAAGGATACCTTCACTTCATGCTTGAAACTACCAAAGAGAAAGGCATATGCGAATTTTGACTTCACTTCCTCTTATCAGCTTTTTCAAGAAAAGAAAAGGCGATACAAGAATGTCATTGCCCGAGAGTGGTTCGCTACACCAAAAAGAGGCAAATCCCAATTGCCTAAGAAGCTACACAGAACTCACTTTGCAAATGAAATTTCTAATATAATTGTGCTTCTACATAGACTGAGGGGTAATGAGAGAGCCCATGATTTTGAGGATTGGATGTACTTCTTCATACAAATAGTCATTCACGGTGAGCAATATTTGGATTGGGCTCAGCTCATATGTGACTAGGTGCATTCAATGATTATTCACTTTCCACTCAACAAGTTCTTTTACATGTCTTCCTACTTGTTTTATGCTATTTCACTGCACGAAGCCTTTAGCTGAAACTGATTCTATTGTTCCAGAATAAATATGTTCAGGATCTACTATGATGACTGGCATTAAAGCTCCAAATTAGAAGAAAAGAGCTACAAGTATTTCCAAGAGGTGAATGAAATTTTACCAGGAGACGATGAAAATACAGGGACATGGAGTCTTGTAATGTCCCTTTTGCAGTTTCTAAGCTTCCTTGACCCATTAAACCTATTTCAAGACAAACAGAAGCTATGAGGAATTTCAAGAATTCCAAGATTCTTGGAGGATTCTTGTCTGTAGTTTAGGAAGTTATTGCAGTAGTTTGCCGAAGATTTTTCTAGGTCTTTTTGGGTTTTCTGAGATCCTTGGTGGGCAAGCATTGCTATTTTTAGCACTTACTATTTTTAGTCACAACTGCATCTCAAATTAGGCTTATTTTGAGTTTTGACACACTATTTTTAGTATTATGCTATTTATAGTAAGTGTTATTTCTGGTAGTGGTCTTGGCAACAGTTCAGTGCAGGATTTCTATTTCTAACAGTGGTGGTAGTTTCAATTATTGGTGTCTTATTATTCTTGGCAGTTTGAATCTCCACCATCTTTGGAGTTTGAAAAGGGAAATATTTGCAACTTAAGTTAAATTTATAAAGTCAAAAAGGCCCCTTGGACCCCCACGCCTAGCATTAGCAACTTAAGTTGTTTTTAAAAAGCAAATTTAGAGCATGACTTAAGTGGACACCTAGGAAGGTGTTTTAAGTGAAATTTTAATTAGGTATTTTATTTCCCCAAACCTAGTGTCCCTTTTGGAGGGAAAAGGTGTTTGAACTTCTAGGTCTCAAATTCTATTTATACTCCCTAATTTGCTCTCATTTGGTTATGCAAACTTATGATAACGAAGTGTTGTCGGATTTTCGAGAGAATCCTTGGGCTTTGAGGATGAAAACCCTCAAGGTTGGCTTCAGTTTCGTAGTTGCAAGACACTCCCTAGCTGGATATTGGAGTAGCTCCATTGCAAGGGTTACCATGGAGCATATTTGTGGTGATTGCTTTCATCTCTTTCAATTTCTAATTGCTATGATGTTTTCTAGACATGTTTTGGTGTGGAGTGTTGATTGCAGCATTGTAGGAACATCTTGGAGTGTTGTTTTAATATTTTGGAGTTGTTGGTTCGTGCTTTTCCATAGCCCAGCCGTCCTACCTTTTCACTCATGCTAATTGAAAGACTTGATAACATTTTGTCGGTATCGTTTCATTGGATTCCAAGTACTTGGGTGCCCCTTTGCTCAAGGTTCTAGAATTTTTGAAGGAGATTTGGATTTATTGGAGCTGGTCGCCCCTCTAGGGAGGTCATACATCTTGCCTTGAGGGCATCATTGCTGTTGATGCTACCTTTGCTTTTGTTTGGCTTCGAATACCGCCTTGTCATTGCTGTCAGGGTTGATTTGAAGGCGCCTAAACTTGTCCTTTGTATTGCTTGCACCTTGGTTGAGTTCTTGGGTGTTTTGGTGGAGTTAGGAGCTTGCTGGTTGGTCATATCAGACAGATGTTACGTTATATCAGACCTGAAAAAGTGCGTCAGACTTGTGGCAGTGATGTTCTTGACCGCCTCCCATCATTTCGAGACTTCATATTGAGATATATTTGTGGTATTTTGTGGGCGAGTTCCTATTTTCTCATTGTAGCATCTTTGGGGGGAGTTATGCTTCATATTTCTATCATTTTCCTAATATAGCAGTAGCATATGATGTATTGAAGCATTTGCATAATGAGCTTATTGTAACACCATTGGTAGTACCATTGGTGATTGCTCTTGTATTTACATTTCTACTTACCCCACTAAACAAGTGGTGCTCCCACTGAATAAGTGGTTGAGCTTCCTTTATTTTACATGCTACTCCTGCTAAATAAGTGGTCGAGTTTTAGTTTACTTTCA
>VDFB02352950.1:0-21118 GCA_007258455.2 Sequoia sempervirens
TACACATGTGTATGCATGTATGTATGTATGTATATGTACATGTATGCATACATGTGTATGTATGTATGTATGTATGTATGTACATGTATAAATATATGTATGTATATGTACATGTACATATATATATTTATACATACACACACATATACATATGGCATACATGTATGTACATATATATATACATACATGTATACACATGTGTATACATACACATACACACACATGTATGTACATACATGTATAAATACATATATATACATACATGTACATGTACATGTACACATTTATACATATATGTATATATACATATTGAAACATATATGTACATATATACATGTATATCAAGTCTCTTTGGAGTTGTCATTTCTTATGTTGATCTAAGTTGTGGACGGTTCTATTTCGTAGATCTATAACTTTCTATCTCATTAGATAAAGTTCAAAATGTTTTAGTTTTGAAACTTGATAAATTTTTAATTTAAATATATGTTTTAGTTTTGAAATTTGATAAAAAAAAATTATCATATATTTTGTTTTAATGATATGCATATCTCTTTACTTATATACATATATATATATATATCATGGCTGATGAGGGATCTCACCATTCTCCTCGTTCTGAGCAACATGCTCAAGTTAGATCAAATTTATATCAGGAGAGTATTGCTAGATTAGAAAATGCACTAAGATGTTTAGATCAAACAATTCACAACTCCCGTAATTTGGCTCATTGAGATAGATTAGTCAAAATTAGAGACAATATTTTATGAATCATCGAGACAATTTGATCATTCAATCCTTATGATGATATCAGCATTGAGCAGTTTTATTCATCTCTTGCCATGAGTGTTACTGGCATAGAGAAATGGAGAGATGTTGGAAAATTAGTTTCACAAGAAAATGTGTTTACCATGTTCCCTTTTTATAGATGAAAAAATAGAATTAGAGTGTATATGGTGACGAGGTGTGTAGATGAGCTCGTTGGGCCATTCATATATCCTAGATGGTTGGAAATTTATCATAGATGGCCTCACAATGATGAGTTGCCACTATATTTTTTCAAATAGTTATATGCAGAGTTTCATTTACAAATAGATGTGGACTACACATCTTAAACTGAGCATGTTGGCCAAGGTAAAGGTCATTTTTCTAACAAAGTTGAGTTTAGACATCAATATTTTCCACTGCCCATGAACAAGAGGGAATTAGTTGGCCCAAACCTTTTGGTTCTACCAAAACATTTGGAAGCAATAGGGGAATCAACAACATGCTCCACTAGATCCCGGATTTTTTATAGTATTGCCACTATTACGACATAGATCGATCAGATGTCATATGATCAAGTTGGTAGATACTTATTATGACTGCGGATTAGCCTTCCTACCACTAAGGCTATATCTGCATCTTATGATCCATTTATTCATGTAAATCTCCCTACTCCTTCAGATGTTGACCATATGAGTGACATGACTTTGTGTGATATGTGTAGAGTCTCTATTTTGGATTTATCATCAGCTTACTAGGTCATCAATGAGGACCACAGGATCCCTCTTAACCATGTAAAAGCCTTTATTAGACATTAATATCTTGGTACACATATGAACCACGGGGTGGCAACTTTAGAGGATATTCCACAGCAGGTACAGGATCCCATACACATCATGTTTTTGTCGATCTTTTAGCTTGTCTAGATCTTCAACATATTACAGATCACACTAAGGTTACTGGGGCACTTGATCTTGTCCATTGCACATATAGTTAGCTTTTTTTTGGCACTGATACTATACCAGCTACAAATCCCCCTTTGGTGTCTTTGCATACTTGTGATATTAGTGGGATTGGTAGAGCCATCGAGGAGGCACGACAGGTACTTGAATAATTTATATATATATAAATTGTGTTCTAAAAATTTATGTACATTACATATATTTTAAATAAAATTTATTTTAAAGTCTAGTTCTTTAACTCCTGATTGAAATCATGTATTTGAATTTTTTTGAAGCAGTATGGTGATTTTTCAAAGTTTGGAAATTTGGAGCATGATCTAGATCCCATGCATTAGACAATTGAGGTACATTTAAATAATAAAATTTAAATTACTTGATGTAAGTTTGAACACATTGAACTTGTGCATTGTAAGTTTTAGATAATTTTACATATATGTACACATACATGTATTAAAAATTAAATTGCATGTGTACTTGAACTTGTGCATGGCTTGGGACGAGGCACAAGACAGGGATCAATACAACTTGCTTCAGGGTGGGGATCCAAATAGCTTGGATTAGGAGATGGATCACGACAATCGAGATCAAGACATGGATCGAGGGAGAGATCGAGGCAGAGATCAGATGATTCTATTCATACCAGATATCCCTCTATTTGAGTTGTTTTACATGTTTTATAGTATTATGGTTTGAGATCATATTATTATGTTGGAGACACTTTTTATGATTTACATCACATTACATACATTTATGTTTTATGGTACATACACTTGTTATGATTTACATCACATTCATACATTATTATGGTTTGAACACTTGTTACATCTATTTACATTGTGCATTATTATGGTTTTATTTATTTAGCAATTTTGTACCCTTTTTTGATTCCTTAAATATGTTCTTGATCAAAATTAGAGTTACACATTAATTTTTTCTTTAAAGTTGAAATCTTGATTAATGTTGAAAACATCAAGTTTGATTAATTGTAAGCATTGAACCTTAGAAATAAAAATGTGGACTATCTAATGGTTGCTCTTTGTAAATTTAAAAAGATGGATGTATAATTAATTATAGAAATGCATTTGTCTTTAAATAGGTCAAGAAATAGAAATAATTTGAATGCAAATATGTAAGTTCTAGGTCAATTCCTAAGAGATTCAATGTTATTTAAGTGGAACATAAAAATGCAATTGGAAATAGATGATAAGGAATTCTTAGCTAAATGTTCATTTTTAAAGTCACTCTAGGTTAAATGTAAATTGCATATATGATGCTATATGAACTTAAGAATTCCATATTTAATCTAATACACATGAATTTGATTGTGCATGCAAAGAAAGTGATCTAGATGATGAGCTATAAGTGGAGTTGAATGTAAATGGAATCAAATCTATTCTTGAACTTAAGAATTCCATGGAACATTTATGCAATTGGAAATAGATGATTTAAGGAATTTTTAGGCAAAATGAATTTTTAAAGTTGTACTAGATATTTTGTATTTTATATGATGCACTATACTTGTGGAGTTGAACAAATGAAATGAAAGATTCTTGAACTTAAGAATTCCATGAAACATAAATTTATGCAAAATTGGAAATAGATGATAAATAGGAACTTTTGAACTAATGAAATCAAAGATTCAAGTGAACTTAAGAATTCCATGTCCAACATAAAAATGCAATTGGAATAGATGATTTAAAGGAATTGGCAAAATGTGAACTTTTTAAAAGTCACTAGGTTTTGTAAATTGCATATATGATATAGCATATAAGTGGAGTTGAAAAAATGAAATAAAATATTTGAAAGTGAACTTAACAATTTCATGTCAAACATAAAAATGCAATTGGAATAGATGAATTAAAGGAATTTAATGGAAAAATACACGAACTTTTTAAAATTCACTAGGTTTTGTAAATTGCATATATGATCGAGTATACAAGTGGAGTTGAACAAATGAAATCGAAGATTTGAAAGTGAACTTAAAACAATTCCATGTCAAACATAAAAATGAAATTGGAATAGATGATTTAAAGGAATTTAAAGGCAAAATGCATGAACTTTTTAAAAGTCACTAGTTTTTGTAAATTGCATATATGATCTAGCATATATGTAGAGTTGAACAAATGAAATTGAAGATTTGAAAGTGAACTTAACAATTCCATGTCAAACATAAAAATGCAATTGGAATAGATTATTTAAAGGAATTTAAAGGAAAAATGCACGAACTTTTTAAAAGTCACTAGGTTTTGTAAATTGCATATATGATCTAGCATATAAGTGGAGTTGAACAAATGAAATAGAAGATTTGAAAGTGAAGTTAACAATTCCATGTCAAACATAAAAATGCAATTGTAATAGATGATTTAAAGGAATTTAAAGGAAAATGCACAAACTTTTTAAAAGTCACTAAGTTTTGTAAATTGCACATATGATCTAGCATATAAGTGGAGTTCAACAAATGGAATCAAAGATTTGAAAGTGAACTTAACAATTCCATGTCAAACATAAAAATGCAATTGGAATAGATGATTTAAAGAAATTTAGGCAAAATGTGAACTTTTTAAAAGTCACTAAGTTTTGTAAATTGCATATATATGATCTAGTGTATAAGTGGAGTTGAACAAATGAAATTGAAGATTTGAGAGTGAACTTAACAATTCCATGTCAAACATAAAAATGCAATTGGAATAGATGATTTAAAGGAATTTAGGCAAAATGTGAACTTTTTAAAAGTCACTAGGTTTTGTAAATGGAATATATATGATCTAGCATATAAGTGGAGTTGAACAAATGAAATCAAAGATTCAAGTGAACTTAAGAATTCCATGTCCAACATAAAAATGCAATTGTAAATAGATGATTTAAAATAATTTAGGAAAAATGTTCAAACATTTTTAAAGTCACTAGGTTTTGTATCAAGCATATATATGATCTAGCATATTTAAGTGGAGTTTCAAATGTACATTATAAAATCAAAGATTCTTGAACTAAATTAAGAATTCCACATGCAACAAATTTAAATAGAATTGGAAATAAATGACCAAGCCTTTGAAAAAAACTCATTCTAAATCATGTCACATGTCCAATCAATATAGATATAGATAGATCTATAAAAAAATTAAGTATATATATATATATATATATATATATATATATATATATCCAATCATACATGTACATATATCCAAAAAATAACTTAAAGCTCCTGGTACATATAATCTGGATCCTCTCTATCTTTAATTATCTCTAAAACCTTTTCATGATCTTCAATAGGAAACCTCCACTTTTTTTTGGCACGTCCTCTTTTAGGTAAAGTTTCTAAATTTATTGTTGTTGTTATAACTAAGTGACTATAATGTAGAACTTTTTATCCTGGCATATAATCAACAAATATAATACCATTTGTATCTATCTTTACTTGTTGATAATATGTGCCTTCAATAACAACTAATCCAATGGGATACTCTTGTCCATCACCATCTATCATCAATTCCACCAATTTTCTTTTTGGTTGTGTACATCGTAGTAGATAGTAATCTACACCTTCCACATTGTCAGGATCTGCAACAACGAAAATACCTCCTGTACACACACCATGTAAAGTTTACAAAAGTTGTAAATATATTTTTAATATATAAATTTATATATAAACATGCTTGAAACTTACTTACATAGAATATATAAATCAATTTTAAGTTAATCAATTTACATACCTGTAACAACTAAATTAGATACACATTCATAATCAGTTGAATATAGAGGATCGTAGACATCGACATTGTCATTTTCTCCAAAAGGAGGCATTGATATTAATTATTTCATTTCCCATCGTGAAACATACCCATCTCTAATATTCTCACATTGAACAATATTTGCATTGTCCTCAATGCAATCAACACAAAAACATGATTTTTCTCTCACATTAATTGCATAAGGCCCGCTACCTCCCGTTGTCATGATTTGATGCAGACTTCTAATACCATTAATTGTTTGAGAATTATAAGGATTTGATCGATCAATATCTGTAAATTACAAACATCCAAGTGATTAATTTAATTTAAGTGAATATATATATATATATATATATATATTCAAATTTGAAAATTCAATTAAATCATGTACACACACTTTGAAATTCAAATTTAACAAATTTTGACTAGATGTACCTATAACTTCCCAAAAATATAATGTGTTGTATGTTGAGTCGCAAGCAGAAAAATAACTTTTGCACCATTCAACAATTTCATTTACATTTTGTATGGCATTACTTGCAAGTACACATGTAGGAAAAATTTGTCACTTGCTACTTTCAAGGTTTAAGAATTTTAATTTAGTTGAAATATATCTAATTTTTTAAAAATATCTCTAAATTTCATATATATATGGTGAACTACATGCAAGTTAATGTTGACGAAGTGCACACTTCACACAGGCTCCTGCTCCATCATGCTTTCCTTTTCCATGTCCACTCTCATAAAAATTCCACAAAAAATTGGTGTCGTGTCTAGCATGTTGATGGCTTAACTAAACAAAAATCTTTTGCAAACTTAAATCGTCCTATGAAGTTACAAATAATTACACTCAAACCAAATTAGCTTTAAAAAACTAGATATATATGTACATGTATGTATATATACACATGTATACATGTGTACACAACATATTATATATAAGTAATTGAAAAGTTTAAGTCTCAAAGTTAAATTTAAATAAATTTAAAATTAAAAAAAAAACAACGTACTTACCAGCACATCCATCAGACCATATCCAATGTTGTTCAACATTTATGCCATGTCATCTCAGGTCTTCAAAACACATTCTGAAATAATGAGCTACATAGTTTCTATCATGACCCATATCATCATTGATATAAAAGTGGACCTATTTGATGACAATTCGATCATCTTTGCTACTTTGTATACCATCTACCTGAAACTCGGCATGCCTATAGCAAACTTGCACAAAGATTGCAACTTTCTCTGAATGATAATATTGACTTTGAATTTTATTTTGAAGATTAAATGTATAGTTCTCAAAGAAATCTACAATTCTAGAATACAACCTCTTGGAAAGAAATTATTTGAATCACGAAATTTCTTAGCTTTCCATCTTGCACCATGACAATGTTGGATATGTGGATATATGATATTGCGAAATTTATTCACAAATTCATTGTAAGGAAATCCACTCTCTTTGAGAACATTTTTTTTGGCCTCAACTCTTGACTTCGTTAAGTATGTCTCATATTCAAATCTCTTCCAAATAACTTGCATTTCAATATTTGTCAACTTGTAAAAGATTCTTCAAATTTCCACAACCATTACATATATTTTTTATACACTGAACATTGAATTCATCTAAATCTTCTGATTTTTCACATACAAGAGACTTCACAAATTGTGTTGTGCTTCCAAGGATGGCTATATTTTGATCAATTACTACCATAACTTTTTCATATGATTGTAGGTGTAGATAAAATTCAACATGATTTCGACAACAAGTTTCACGTACTTTATTTATACATACAAATGATGGTCCTAGTGTCTCAAACATCCTTTGACAAGTCTTCACATTTGAAAATTCTTGTTGGAATGCTTCAAAAAGTTCACTTTTTGTTGTATCTATAAAATGCTTTGGATGAGAATTTTTGTACCATCTTCACCTATTATTTCTATAGTATCCCTTCTATTTTGGAAGAAACATGAGAGTGGTTGGTCCAATATTCAACCACTTGTTTCTTTACATCTTCTAAAAATTCTATCTTTTCAAGGAACCCTATAAATATTTACCCAATTTTTCTCATTTTTTTCATCTATTTTATTTCTCTTTTCAATATACCTTTGAACAATTTTCCCTAGAAACATTTAGTAATTCAAAAATTGCTTGAACTTGTCTTCTATGTGATAATTTCTTACTAGAAATTACAGTCATCAATTCTCTATGTGCAACACTTGGATCACTAGCTCGACTCTTGTTTTCAATACAATTCAATGCTTCTTGCAAGTTTTCAACAATTGTTTGTTTTAATAAGCCTAATGTATTTTTCCTATTATCAACCCCTAACAACTCCAAAACAGGGGTCATTTTTTTCGTATAAATAACTTTGCAACTAATTGTTCTCTTCCAATTAGAGATTTTTCTTCAAAAAACTCACCCATATTCTTTTAGAGTGTAATTTTACTGTGCTTTTAGATAACATATCTTTAGATGAAATATTATTGAAAAGAGAATCCTTATCCATCTCCATCAGATTTTCCATACCATAGAAAATTTTTATATTACTAGGTTCAGTTTGTTCTTGTCCTATACGTCACCTTGGTCATCAACATTTTCCATGGGTTGTTCTTCATTAGATGTTCCTTAACCCACTTTTCTCTTCCTCTCTCTTATTCAATCATACTTCCTCGATCTATTCCTTGGATTCACCATCACAAATTGCACTCAAAATTGAATTCACCTACATACAAATGTACACACATGCTTTCAATGAATGTACAGTTAATATTGCATAAATAGAACAGTAAATAAATTGTTCATTTGTTAAATCCAAAGTAAAAAAAAATCAAATTACGAACATATCATGAGAAAAATTGGTATCATGAGCATATTCGATATATATCACTTGAAAAAAGGTTCATCAAATAAAATTTCTTTAAATACATAAATTACAAACATATCATGAGCATATTTGGTATACATCACTTGAATATATTTAGCATGTAACTAGATGTACGTGCTAGATCATGATATCACTTACTAGATCACCACTAAATGTGCATCAATATGTGGATCTTTTAATAAAATGAGTACTATAAAACATAGAAAGAGAAACATCATGAGCTCGATATATACCTAAATGTGTAGATCACCAAGTATAATTTGTATGTAATCAATTCAAGTGAACCTAAGACATGTGCCAACCTAATGCAAGAGCATGGGAAAACTTGGACAACATGTAAAAAATTTAATTAATAATTAAAAAGGAAATGGACTTGGATAGAGGCTCAGTTAGTGTACATGCCATGTAGGTGAGGTTGAGGAAAAAAATTTAAGGGAAAAAATATAAATTAATCATGCAAAGTATGACTGTCTAAGGAAGGATAAGACAATCTTGATGAACTTTGAATCTAGCATGAAACTACCACTTCATCTCATTTGTTCAAATCTTGGATTCATGTGTACATTATTTCACACCTAAGGAGTTTGATGTAGGGGCACAATAGGCTGGATAACCTGAACATTATATAAAAGGATCTAGGGTGAGCACATGAGAGTATATCATGTTACAAGGAAGGAGTTAAATGCACAAGAACAAGGGATGGAACCCACACATGAGAAATAAATGAAAATTAGAGAAGAGAAGAGGTGCAAGGTAAAACATGATTGTGCACATGCATAAAGCTATTTTTTCCTATATGGGTAGGATAGTATAATGAAACTCGTGAGGGGGGAAAGGCATGATGCCTCTAATTTAAATATATCGTAATAAAAGACTTATATGATATGAAAGAGAGAAAACATGATATATCTCCTATGAAAAGGTATATAGTAATGAAAGGATAAGATTACAAAGGGGAAGGTATGATTCCTTAAATGCGAGGATGTGACAAATAAAATCACACTATGTTAAGGAGGAAGGATTAATGACCTAAAATGAAAGGATATGACCATATAAGCATAAGATGTAAAGGGATAGAGACATGATTCCCATAATATGAAGATGCAACATGATGAAGGTATAAGATGTAATGGAATGCATGATGCCCTCTACTCTATGTGGTAACTCTAAAAGTGTGACTTGAACATATATAGGATCAAAGAAAATAATCAATAGTCAAAGAATAATGTGGAAAAACATGAGAAAATGATCACAATATGCATGAAAATGTAAGAATTAATGAGGCAACATGAGAAACCAAAATTATAAGGCAAGGATCATTAAATCCTGAGTACTAAACAAAAGTCTAATAAACATAAGCATGCAAAACATAAAATAGAAAAATAATATATGTAAAAGATAAGTCCAAGTTGGAAATAAAAGTAAAGGCAAAGGTAAATAAAACATAGGCATAAGGTGGATTTACACAAGGATAGGAGGAAATATTTCAAGAAAATAAATTGGAAACTAAAATGAATCCAATTAGGGAATGAATCGAATTAGGGAAGATAAGAATGTCCAACCAAATATAAACTTGATAAAATAAGTGTGAAAATCACAACAAACAAGGTGTATTAAAAAATCTAAAATATAAAGAAATAAAAGGTATATGGAAGAATGGGTGAGGGGGGTCACAATATACATGACATAGAAAAAAAGTAAAAAGTGAAAATGATACCAAGTAGTGACATAAAAATCATAACACATGTTTAAATTTGTTTGCATGTAAAAATGTAATATAAAAGGTGTCTTTGCATCATCCCCATGCTAACTAGCAATGTGAAAATGTTCTTTAGGCAAGAAAAAGAATGGAAGAACATAGAATTGGTGATCAATAATAATGAAATCTAAGAATTTAATTCATATATTTCATATTAGGTGGTTTCTCTTTGTCATGGGTAAGCTCGATATCATCATGTAATTAAGAAAAGATGATGAAGCATGAATGTGCATACATGATCTAGGCTAACAAAATAGATCATCAATTTACATATTCCAAGCATCATGAAAGGTAAATATCTAAATGAATTTATTGATAGGTCTCACATGAGCTATGGGAGAATGGTGATCATGTGAAACACATCATAATGTATAAAATAAGGAAGGATATAAAAAGAACATGTGGTTGTATGGACATATCTAATCATCATGATATGTAGAAGGAATATTGTGTCATAAGATGCGGCAATTTCATGTATAAATTTAAGGGAGAAGTCGCTTTAAATCACATAATCCATTTAATAATTATCTAAAACACGCTAGGTGAAGTTAAACATATTTTTACAAATTTCATAGTACAAGTTTGTAAGTGCACTTGAATGATCCAAAATTGTGGGTCTTTGTGCACGTGTACACCATAAACTAATAACCCTAGTTCTCAACCATATTCAAATGAAAAATAGTGAAAACAAACTTCAAATGCACTAATGAAAAGAGTGACATAATCAATTATAAGTTGAAGATCAATGTACCTTCAAAAATAGCTCTCCTATTGTCCAAATACATTTTCTTTTATCGAAATAAGTCTTCTAAATTGTCGAAATAAACATCCTTTTGTCGAAATAAGCCTTCCTTTTTCAAAATACATCTTCCTTTGGATTTTACTGAATTTTCTTGAGTTGAAAAAAAATTCTTGAGTAGGTTCTGATTGAGCATGTTCCGTTCAAGAGGGTTTCAACCGAAACCTGCTCGATCAAAAATGGCTCGGTCGAACATATCTAGTTGGCTACCTACTTGGCAACCAACTCACCTTTTTTCAGAGTTTTTTGAAACATTCAACTTTAATAGAGTATTTCTTCGGTCAAAATGTTTTTTCTACAAAAAAGAAAAATACCCTTTTGTAGAGCTCAGAGTGGTGAATCCAAATATGTAATTTTTTAAATATTTTGATTAGTTTTAATATATTTTATTTTTAAAATAATACAAGTTGCTAAATTTTAAAAAGAGGTTGATTAGAAATTTTTAAAAAATAGTAAAACATATTAATTTTTTAATAATAATGGTGCACTAGAGGAGAGAGTCCTCTTCAAAAGGGTATAATTTGTTTTTTGAAAATGATTAAAAAATAAACAATAGTTTTTTTTTTTTTAAGCCACTTATAACTTTATTTAAATAAACAATAGTTGATATCCCATGAAAATTGTCAAATTCTAACAAGTTCGACTTTAAAACGTTACTATGAGAAAAATATACATCAAAATTTTATTTTTTTTCCATGCACTAGATATTCAAGTTACCTATTTGGAGAAAAAAAATTCAGGGAGAAATGAAGTTTTTTTCAATTTGTTTCTTAACATCTCATGAACATCACTTTTTCTAAAATTTTAGCATTCTAATGATAGCTTCTACCAACTATCATGGTATTGACAGGTGAATAACATGATAGTTGGTAGAAGATATCATGAGAATGCCTCAGGAATGATTGAGAAGGACGGTGAAGAGCAAGGTTCATAGAACATAGTCCTGGAGGGTTATGGGAGATCAAATATTTGAAATGCATAAAGGTATGGTGAAATCATTGGTAAGGGTTTACAAAATGATACCTTACAGGACATATAGAGTAGTCACTTTAAAAGAACCTAAGATGCATGATAGTGAGAAGAAAATAGTGATTTATGACTAAGATTTAGGATAGTGTCAATGAGAGTGGAAAGACTTAAGGTATGACATATAGTTGGAGAATCATAGAGCATCAACAACACAGTTCAAGGAGACAGTCTACAATCTAAGGTGAAAGGATTCAAGGTTGTAAAGAACAAAAGAATGGGTAAAAACATGGCAATATAAAAGCAGAAATGATAAGATATGTTAGAAAATGGTGAACGTTAAGTAAATATATGGGTGTGGTCGGATGAAAATACAAAGGAATAGAGAGTCTTGTGAGGTTGATAAGTGGTTTAAAATTTCCCTTGAAGGATTCTCATGGCCCGGGGGATGTAAAAGGCACTTTTGGCATTCATGAAGGAGGTTGGGTAGTTCAAAGGTCTTTATGAGCAATCAAAGATAGTTGCACACATGTCCTATTGTTATGCATAGAGCAATTGAGGCAGTTTGATGACTAGGGCAACAATTAGAGGGCTTCAAGGGGGTAGTTGCAGCATTCTTGACCACTTCCCAAGCATCTAGGAGCAAATAACAGTTGAAAGGGGTCAAACTTATCTTTTTCCAACACCACCAAGAGGTTTCAAGCATTCAAAACATGAGATAAAGACAGTTTCAAGCACCCAAAATGAAGGAAACTATCAACAACAGTTTTAAGAGTCATTTAATAGTATTTGATGTTGTCCTACATTCTCTCCAATGTAGGAAAGACAAAAAGCAAGCTTTATCTCATTTAGTTAGTTCTTTCACTTTTGAAAACAACATTGGAAACTAAAATGAGGTTTCTTTTTGTCTCTATTGTGTATTGTAACTCATATTTATAGTTTTTAGACTAAAAATAAACACTTTGTAATACATTATCAAGCAAAAGATACATATTTTTAGACTATGTATGGCTCTAAGAGCATCTTCTATCAATAAAGCAAGTATTTTGGCCTTCAAATTTTTTTTCTTGGTTGTGTGAGAGGTAATTGATGTTGTTTTTGTGTTTTTTACGTCCAAATCCTTGAATGAATGTCTTACTTCAACCATTTTCAAGCAGAAAAGATATATTTGAGTAGGTTATTATTTGTTTCATATTTCAAACAAATTTTAGTTGTGAAGATAAACACACTTTCTTCCTTCTAAACTGCAAGAAACACAAACCTTCCAATGAAACACTTATACAAAAACATATCAAACACTTTTGTTGTGCATAAGCAACTAAAATTGATTAGTTGTGTGTCAAAACAATAGTCCAAATTCTAAAATAAAAAAATAAAAATAAAAAACTCTTTTTTCGGTGCATCATCTCAATAGGAGCTTAGTTTTCATCATTTTCAAAGTTTTCCTTCTATCCCTTTTCTTAGCAAAGCAATAGTTTAAGTTAGGATAGGTGAGACACCAAGGGAATTAGAGCCCTTCTCTGGAGGTTCTTTTCCATTTAGGTGACCCATAGCCTAGAAAAGTCCCCACATGTGTTTCACCAATAAGCTAAGTTCTGCAACTTAGTAAGGGTGAAATATTGAGTGAGAACAGTTACTAAAAGAGAGCTTAACAATTTCATGATACTTTTTAGTTGAAATTAAAACACATGCAAACCTGATGGGAGCACACTTGAGATTATGTCATTTTTTTTACTATTTACAAAAACACGTCTTTGGATGTTGAAAATTATCTCCATGTTGTTATGTGGAGCTCGATCAGACTTGTTATATTTTGACCCCTTTACCTAGCGTGTTTTCCCCCCAAATAAATTAATGAGGGAATGCAAGGTGGGTGAAGCCCCTCTTGCAAGGTCTAGGGCTTATTATCCCCTAGTGGGAACCTAGGAGTGGAGCCCACAGTGGAGTTTTGGGGGTAATGCCCCCAACAGGGGTTATTGGGGGCATTGCCCCCGAAGCAAAAATTGAGTAATTTTATTAAAGGAATTTTGTTGCAAGTTTGAATTTGAATTTCTATTAAAAACAGTTATGTAACTGCCCAAAAACAAATAATTATTGGTTGCATGTTGGAAACCAAGGGTCACGAGTTGAACACCTGTAGGATGGCACGCATGGGAATGCAAATAGTCATGTGGTTATGAGTTTTGTTACTACAAGGCACTTGAAGCATGGGGAAGAAGTTGCAGGTCATGATTTAGTGATAGGAAAAAAATTGTAGGTTAAGCATTAGGTGCACATAGCACTATGCACGGATATACAAAGTACTGGAAATCGTGGATTCAATTGTTGCAAGTTGCAGCTATTGTTGCAAGTCATTGTAATGTACATTTTCTAGAATTTATTAATGTAATGGACTATTGTTTATGGATGTAGCCCAAGAATTGGGTGAACCATGTTAAAAACTTGTTGTCTTTCGCCTCTGTTATTTTTTGTGTATTATTCATTCCTTTGTTTCAATGTTTCATTGTGTGTGTGTAATATCTACATATAACTATTAATTTAAACCCTATGTTCCTACCTGCAATTCCTAACACTCCAAACCTTTGGGTTGGAATCCCAAGGAAAATCCAAGCCAAAGGCTTGAAAATTTCTAAAGAAAACAAAAATACAAGCACGTTATTGTTTGCTTTGAAAATTTCTCTTTCTCTTTCTCTTTATCTTTCTATTATGATGAAACTATATACATGAAATAAATATTTAAGTATAAGAAAGTAAATATCTATATATTAATTTATACTTTAAGTTATATTTCATGTATATAGTTTCAAGATATTTGAGAATGGTTTCAAATCTCTAGGAGTTATAATGTAGATTTTAGGTTTTGGAAGATCTTATAATTTTTTAGACTTAGTCAAATTTCAATAATCAACAGGTCAAATTTCAGTAATCAATAGGTTCCCATCATCTTGCTCTCTCTTTATCTCACACTATTTATATCCCAGGTTACACTTTAGACCTCTCTTAATCTCACCCTATCTCCATACGTTTCTCTACCTCTCTCTCCCCTGAGCTCAAGATCTCTCTCTCTCTCTCTCTCTCTCTCACACACACACACACACACACACACCCCTATCCCTCTCTAACTCTTCCTCCCCTCCCTTCTCTCTCACTTTCTCCTTTTCTCTCTACTTCACTCTATCTCACCACTCTCTCTACCTCTCTCCCTCCCTCCCTTCTCTCCTTTCCTCTTCACTTCTATCTATCCCACCTCTCTCTACCCTACTTTCTATGTCACCTCTCTCTTTCCCTTTCTCTCTCACCTATCCCTCTCCCATCTCCCTCCCTCCCTCCCCTTCTCTCTCTTTCTCATTATCTCCTTCCTTCTCTACTTATCTCTATCTCAACACTCTCTCACCATCTCTCCCTCCTTCCCTCTCTACTTCTCTTCATCTCACCTCTCTCTCCCTCTCATTCCCTCTCTACTTTTTTGTATCTCTCCTCCCCCTCTCTACCAACCTATCCCTCCCTCACTCTCTCCCACCCTCCCTCTCTCTACCTCTCTTCATCTCTACTTAGCTCAATCTCCACTCTCCACCCCTTCATTTGTCTCTCTCTCTTCAGGTAGAAAGAGGTAAGTAAAGAGAGAGAGAGAGGTAGTGAGAAAGAGACATTGAGATGTGATAAGCTCCATTAATAGTTGTTTTTCTCTTGTTTAGTTCATATCTTTTAGAAATTTTAAGTTGCTTATTTCATATACATTCATAAACTTTTATACCTTTTATATCCTTCATGCAACTTAAACTAGATTTTGATGGGTGGAAATATGATTATGATATGTTAATAATTACATGGTTAATTATGTGACTATGTATGGAATGAAGTATAGATCTATGTTTAATTTATGGTTATTAGTAGTGTGTATATGTTAGATGAACTAACTCCTTGTAGCCCAGAAGTTAGAGTGAACATATTGTAACCCGCAGCAACTGGGAAGTTCAACCCACAGCTAAAGGATCGTGAGTAGCAAGGGAGAGTCCAAATTGATGAACACACAATAGTTCTAGAATAAATGAAGGTGGTTGATGCAGGATTCGAATTGTGAGTCACCAAGACAATGAATAAACAAGACAAAGGAAGAAGGGGTCAATACCGTTGGGCTCAACATAGCAGTTTGACTATGTCTCTATCAAAACTATTTGAGCAAGAGCCTTGTTTCTATTTATCTTTTGTTCTTCCTTTTAGTTAAATTTCATGTTGGAAAAGACTCGTTCACCTCTTATTCATGAGGAGAGTGGACACTAGCATTTATTTTTTTGTTTCATTTTATGTAACTTTCAATCCGTATGCAAATAAATCTCCTCCCACACTTATATCTGGGGCTCGATGGTCGAGGAGTAAATGTAGTTGGAAATATAGTTAAAACTACAATTAAAGTGTATTCTCAGTTTTTATGTAAGTTTACTATTACAATGAATGTGAATTTTTTAATGAGAAATCTATTAAATGTAGAAGTTGATAATCCAACCTCACAGATCCCAATGAGCACCTACAAGCAAATAACTTGTCAGGAAAGGAGATCAAGAGACACAATAATGGTGCTCTGCAAACATGAAGCAAAAATGTATTACCCGAGAAGTTAATAATTACAAAGAGATCAATCCTTAAGAAAGGAGATCAAAACCCTAAAGGTGAGAACCCTAGGAAGAGGATTAAATTAGCATGTGACAAGTGTCAAGATCATAATGAACGAGACAACATAACTAATTTAATAATGCATAAATAAATATTCCTAAGTTTAGCTTAAATGAAATAAAGTAAAGGTGACTTAATTAATTAATCAACATGATTAAATTAATTAAGTAAACAACCTATTACTCTAACACCCCCCCTTAAGATAAACTTAGGGAGAAGCTAAGAAACTAAGGACAAAATGCATGAAAGCAAAGATGGGTCCCGACAACTAGGCCATATGAGGTACCCATGTACAAATGTAAAAGATCTCTCACAACAAGAGAAAAGGAGAAAACATCGTGGGAAAAACTCCTCTCCAAAAGAGAGAAATACAAGTGAAGGTCTAAGAAGCCTTCAAACAAGAGTGAAGGACGAAGAAGCCTCTAATCAAGAAGAAATTGTCCCAAAAGATAGGAACAGAGGATGAACATGGAAAACGCCACTGAAACATGAAGAAGCTACAAACATTGTCGTAGAATGACTGCTGAAATGTTGAAAGAAGGAATACAAGAGCATCCATATGGTAAGTTCTCCATCTCACCAAAATGCATGGGTAACCAACCGCTGCATCCGCCTAGTACATAGGAACAAATACTGTATACATAGCTCACTCCAATGCGAAACCAAAGAAGCATTAACACCAATAGTAGGAACCCCCCCATAATGCTGACAAGGGAGAGGTATGATAGGTACACTGAAATTGAATGCATGAAGAGGAACCAAGAACATTTGAAGGTGCAATCATGAAAGTACAAGCAGATAGAAAGGATGTGAAAACAAAAGTCACATACGCATGAGAAAGGTATGAAGGAAAAAAAAAGGAAAACATCAACCCCCATGGCACTTTATATCATAGTGCGAGTACAACAAGGCACAAAGTGATGTGCAAGAATCACAATACTACACATACAAAGCTGAGGCACTTTATTTTAGTGCATTTACAGATGATAAATACATGCAATGTGAGCCCATAAGGTCCAAAAAGGACAACAGCGGAGAAGAAATATTTTTGGAAAAAACCAAAAATTGAATCTAGAAACCACCTGAACACTGTGAAGAGCTCGGAACAAGCTTTCCGATGATTTCTCGTTTTCCCATTTTTGACATCGTATGCAAAAGTTATGTCGAAAACACTAAAGGCAACCCCAGAAAAGAAGATCTGACTTTAACTAGAAATAACAAGGACCTGAGAAAAAATCTCAAAAAATACCTACACCACTAGAAATTACTTTGAATCCTCCTTCTAATGATATCTCGTTTGCCCGATTTTGACACTATGG
The DNA here is from genome assembly GCA_007258455.2 of Sequoia sempervirens. Classification (NCBI taxonomy): domain Eukaryota; kingdom Viridiplantae; phylum Streptophyta; class Pinopsida; order Cupressales; family Cupressaceae; genus Sequoia; species Sequoia sempervirens. Next base: position 17,858 of record VDFB02352950.1, read on the forward strand.
GCAAAAGTTATGGCCTCCGAAAGAAAACAACTCCCAAGGTGCAAAAAACACAGTTTGTGGCATTAAATTTGGCGGCCCTATGACTATCACAACAAAAATCCGCGCCTAAATTTGACAGCCAAATGGCCATCAATGCAATTGTACAATTGGACTTATTTTAGAAAAAAATGGGTTTTTTTTTTAAACAATAAAAAATTTACAATAATTTCTTTTGTATTAAAAAATAAATTTAAAAATATGGTGGGGGTCAGGCAGAGCCCACACCCCTTCCATTGTCATTGGCCGGTGGTATCAAGGCCACCGCTGGTGGCTTTAAGCCGTCGGTCGACAGGCTTAATAGCCACCGTCAATGGCAGGTATAGCCGCCCTGTAGGGCTTGCAATTTGCAAGTACCCTGCGGGTACGGACGTAATAAATCCGCCCTCTAATTTTAAAAAAAAACTTGGATAAAAAACCTACATGCCTTTCTAAAAGGATTTCAAAAAGAAATTTAAATTGATATTTTTTTGAAAAAAATTTTGAAAAAAATAATACATAGGGAAAAGAAAAAAAAATTAAAAAAATTGCCTCAGAATGTGTGCATGCGGTCGTACAACCCCTGTCAAGTAAAAAAAAATACCCGCAGAGGCTCCTGACTTAGAATTCGATGACTTGGTAGTTGATCTTAGGTTTTTTGGCTGCTACAGACGTAATGGTGAGGTCCGTTTGGGCTCAAAATGCCCCGAAAAATCAAGCACCTCTTGGATCTGGCAAAAAAAGCCCTTTCTTCAAACCTTCATAGATCTGAAAAACGGAAGCCAATTTTGACAATACAAAGGTCAATCTTGACTATTCCGGAAACTTTGGATGTAATGGAGAGTTCTGATTTCACCCTGGATGCATTGGAAAAACTGTTTCAAGGCACGATCTCACAAAAAAGAACAAGAAGCTTGCAGATTTGGAGCTCTAATACCATGTAGAAGTTGATAATCCAACCTCACAAATCCCAATGAACACTTGCAAGCAAATAACCTGTCACCAAAGGAAATCAAGAGACACAATAATGGTGCTCTACAAACATGAAGAAAAAATACATTACCTAAGAAGTTAATAATTACAAAGAGATCAATCCTTAAGAAAGGAGATCAAAACCCTAAAGGTGAGAACCCTAGGAAGAGGATTAAATTAGCATGTGACAAGTGTCAAGATCATAATGAATGAGACAACATGACTAATTTAATAATGCATAAATAAAGATTCCTAAGTTTAGCATAAGTGAAATAAAGTAAAGGTGACTTAAATAATTAATCAACATGATTAAATTAATTAAGTAAACAACCTATTACTCTAACAAATTCTTGTTATATCATGATTGTTCAGTTTTCAATGCAATAAAGATTTTTTCAATCTACTGCTATGATTAGTTGACTCAATAGATTTGGTTTATCGCATGGGCACAATAGCTTGAGAAAGGACCACTCAAGGTAATGTCCACCCACTTCAATTTCTATTGTTATAATAAATGTTTTTATGTTGCATAATAGATTCATGATTGTATGCATGTTGTAACATTACTTTGAGTCAAGCCCCGAGGTAGTTAATTAGTTGAGTTGTGAAGAGTCAATAGTTAGTGGTATAGTTTATTATAGAGCTCAGTTTAGCAGTTATTTAGTTATAGTACTAAGTTGAGAGTACCCGTAGCATAGGTGCCAAATTAAGCTACTTACTTTGTTCTACAGTTTAAGCTTTATTTCCTTTTCAAGTATTATCTATTTTCATACACATGTGTAAACCACCTATACTTAATGGTATAGGAAATATAGAATCTCTAGATGCACATATAGTGCCAACATCATCAAAGGATTTACTTAGCCCTGGTTGATAATTAAATGGAGCCTTGTGAGGGTTTAGTGGATTATTCAACTAGGAACCACCTTTGAATTGTGTGTCTAAAACCAAGTTGACTGAGCATTAGTTGGGCCTTACAAGAGGTATGGAAGGAGGAAGAGGGGATATAGAGAGTAGATAGGGAAGGAGGGAGGGACATAGGGAGAGATAGAGAGGGAGAGGAGTGAGAAGTAGAGAAAAGATGGAGAAAGGGAGAGAGAGGTGAGATACAAAGAAGTAGAGAGGGAAGGAGTAAGGGAGAGAGAAATAAAGAGGGAATGAGGGAGGAAGAGAGAGAGGTGGGATAAAATAAGTAGAAAGGGATGGAGAGAGACAAAGAGAGACAGAGAGAAGGAGGGAGGGAGGGAGAGGTGAGATAGATAGAAGTAGAGAGGGAAGGAGAAAGTGAGAAATGAGTGAAATGAGAGGGAGGGAGGTAAAGGTATAGAGGGATAGGTGAGATAGAGAGAAATAGAGGGTGAAGGAGAGTGGGTGAGAGAAAAAAGTAGAGAGGGATAAGTGAGATAGAGAGAGAAGTAGAGAGAAAGGGAGAGATGGGTAAGGAGGAGGAGAAAGAGAGGTGAGATAGAGATGAGTAGAGAGGGAAGGAGAGAGAGCAAGAAAGAGAAAAATAGAGATAGAGAGAGGTAGGGAGGGAGGGAGGAAGGGAGAGGGAGGTGAGACAGAGAGGAGTAGAGAGGGAAGGAGAGAGAAAGTGAGAGATAGACAAAGAGAGAGGTGAGATAGAGATTAGAGAGGGAAGGAGAGAGATACATAGACAAAGACATATGTGAGATAGACAGAAGTAAAGAGGGAAGGAGAGAGCAAGAGAGAGAGGTGGGAGGAATGGAGAGAGAGGTAGAGAGGGATAGGTGATATAAATAGAAGTAGAGAGGAAAGGAGAGAGAAAGAGGGAGAGAGAGAAGGGGATTGAGAGGGAGGGAGATGTAGAGAGGGATAGGTGAGATAGAGATAAGTAGAGAGGGAAGGTGGGAGGGAGGAAGGAAGAAAGAGAAAGGTGATAAAGAGAGAAGTGTAGATGGAAGGAGGAAGGTGGAGAGATTGAGAAAGAGGGAGAGAGAGGCAAGGGGAGAGGGAGAGAGATGGAGGGAGGGAGGGAGGGAGAGAGAGAGGTGAGATAGAGATAAGTAAAGAGGGAATGAGAGAGTGAGAGAGAGGGAGGTTGGAGGGAGGGAGCTAGAGGTAGAGAGAATAGGTGATATAGAGAGAAGTAGAGAGGGAAGAAGAGAGTGATAAGGAGAGATAGTAGGGGGAGGGAGGGAAGGAGAGGTAGAGAGGGATAGGTAAGATAGAGAGAAGTAGAGAGGGGAGGTGGGAGGTAGGGAGGAAGAGAGAGAGAGAGAGAGAGAGAGAGAGAGAGAGAGAGAGAGAGAG
>VDFB02352952.1:0-17474 GCA_007258455.2 Sequoia sempervirens
CATTTCCTTTCTCTACTTATTCATGCATGAATTGTTTCATAGGTTCATTGAATAAGAGAGTTAGTCCCTTGGCTTGTGAGGGACATGTATATTTCAAGATTATCAATATAAGACGACATTTGTATATCTATGATTCTCTTTCACATTTGTTGTAATGCAAGATTGAAATGACAAAATGTAGTCTACTTTTTTTTTCAATCATTCCTTCATGCATATTGAAATTAGCAGTGTTATGGTTTATCTTTAAATGTTTAAAAAACAAGAAAAGAATTAAACACTAAGTTACCTGATTTCAGTTGAAAGCTAAAAATCAGGTAACATTTTTGGCGACGTCTGCTATATGTTTTCCTACTAAACATGAGACTAGATTCCTAAGCTTATCTATAGGGCATGGGGTCACTTAGAAAACCAACACCACTTGAAAACAACATTGCAGATTGTTGTGACTCATAAAACTGACAATAAACACTTTGAAAACCAAGAAAAACCAGCAATGCAGAATGAAAACTACCACCTAACTGTGTTAGAAAGCACTTAGGGAAAACTAGAAATGCATTACTAATGTGCATCAACACTTAAAGGAAAGAAAACCTACTCCAATATGTACAAAGTAGTTTGGTTAAACAAAACCATTGATAGGTTTTGAAAAATAACACCCTTTCTGAATCAACAACTAATGCATTACATGATTATGCATTGTTGAAAGAACATGAAACACATGTAGATATTCAATAGACTGTAGCAATGTTTCATAAAAATTGCAAATGAACTTACTTGCACCCTAAAAACGATCATGCATATTGTTGTCTTGAATTGGATAGGTGAGCTAAATTGGATCATCTTCAGCTGCAACTCCAAAATCAGCCTCTTCCTCAATTGCATCCTCATAATTCGGTGCAAGCATGATCTTTGGTACTTCAGTGGCCTCCAAACTAGCTAGATATATAATGGGGAAGCCTCTTGAATGAACAAAGCTTGGGCTTTCCTTGGTGATCTCCTATTTGTCAGACAAACAAGGCACCTGATCACCCACTTGCTTCACATACCGTTGTTCCAAATGATCACTTATCTCTTCAATGGAGAACAATGAGATGGCTTCCTCCAACACACTTTCAATCAATACATCAGACTTTGGCTCTTTTATATACCAGAAAGGAAGTTGTTTACAATTCTCATTACTACTCAAAGAAAGGTGCTCCAAATTAGGCTTGTCTTCTTCTATAGAGATAAACAAGTGTTCAAACAATGAAGGAGCTTCCTAAAACAAACCTTCACTTGATATATCAGCTTTCAGCTCTTCTGAACAATAGAAAGGAAGCTTATTTGACTAGACAAGGAATTGCACATCAAGTTCATGAGAAGTTTCTTGTTCAAACACTTGAACCTGTTGTTGAATTTCAACATAAGTGCCAAACTCCTCTAGAAGATTTGACTTCTTGTCCTCCAATTTTGAAAAAAAATGTTCAATTATATCAGTGTGCACTTCTTCATATAGCTCAACATCAACTTTCTCATGCATACATGCTCAAAAATATCAAATCCAGTCATGCACTACTCCTCTTCAACCTCATGTTGTTGACTTGTGACAAGATTTATGCTCTCCTCATCATGTTCAATGAAACATGGAAGATCATCAAATAAAGATATAAAATCATGATCTTCATCACCCTTTTTAGCCTCTTTGGGTTGGTGTCTTGATCCTTGAACCTGCAACTACTTGATGTCTTCTTGCTGTTCTAAAACAACATTTAGAGTGGGAAAATTCACACCTTCTTCATTCCAAACTGTACATTGCTCTTCTTGGTCAGCCTTTTCCACCATTTCACCTTGTTGTCCTATTGGAACATTTTCACCATCTTGGAGAACAACAGGAGGATCATCAACTAAAAAATTGCAAGAAACATTTTGAGAATTCTTCTCCCATTTAGCCTTTTGCAGTTGTAGTCTGTATTCCTCCATGGCTAAATGCAACAAGCTCACACTTCTATTCTCCACCATGTTGATTGTGTTGTGCGGGCCAAGGGTTTTCTCTTCATCAACATCCTCATTTTCCTTCATTATCACATTTGATTTATCATTCCCAAGCTCTTGTTCAAACATAACAAAAGCTAAAATATTTGTTTCTTCCTCTACAAGCATCTCTTCTTTAGGTTGTTCTAGAACATAAGGGGTTGGTTGAGCCTCCCTAATGGGTTCTTCACAAGGATGCTTTTGTTCAATAAAGGGCTCTTGAACAGAAGGAGATCCCCTAAAACTTGGGAAAGTAAATTGTCTAGGCTTCTCTACAGGTTGAGCTTGCTTCAAGATGGGCTCCTAAATTGAAACAAGATTTCCAAAGCTTGGGGACTCAAACCTAGCAGGCTAAAGAGGTTCACCTTGCTTGAAGCTTGGAAAATTGGACTTGGGAACTCCTTTATTGATAGGATTATTCAATATTAGAGGAAGAGCTAAGCTAAGACTAGGAATGGAAGTTTCATACCTTAGTTGGCATTAATAATCAAAATAAGCTTGATTACTTTGCACCTGAGTAGACAAAGACTTGATTTTCTCCTCTTTAGCAGCTATCTCTCATTCCTTACTTTCCTCAATCTACCTTATTTTTGTCACCCGCTCTTGATCATAAACAAAGGATTGATCAGCCAACTCTTGCTGCTATGAGATAATCCTTTTTTTCTTCTTTATGTCAGCCAACATCCAATACATATGTGAGAACACCTTACTAGCATCACTAATCTTCATATGCTCAAGTTTTTGGCTCAAAGCCCACAACACACAGTCAAGCTTATGGATCAGATCCAATACATGCTAGTAAGGGTGCTCTTGAGGCTGATTATGAAAATAATCATGTTGGTTGGCATCAAAGACCTCTTCATGGGGTTGATTTTGATCATACATTGGTTGATATTGAGATTGAGTAGGGATGGGAGGGTGGAAAACATGATGGGACTGTTGGTAGTCTGCTATTACAAGGACACTTGGGATAAGACCAACAAGCTACTCTGTGTGAGATGGTTGGAAAGAGGGCACACATGCATGGTTTTCATGATGGGTAATATGACATACTTCCATAAAATGAAGACATATTTGTTCATTCAAGAGACTAGAAATTCATTGGAATTTCTGGTAAACCAAGAAACCAGGTTTGATCTTTCATAACAACACTTTGTCTGCTTGAAACTAGTTGATATTCTTTCGGAGTCGCCAGGTGTGTTGGAAACTTGCCTCCAAAAGGCTGAAACTGCTACTATACACACCAACAGCAGCAACAAAATGCATAAAAATGAACTAAGAAGCAGTTCATGGTCCCACCAGATATGCCAAAACTATTAGCTCACCAAATCTGCACCTTGTTTGCTAAGCTTTTAATTGCACTTAGCAGATTTGGGCTAACATGGGAGTGCTTTCAGGTTGTGGGTGAAGCCTGTTTGTCGGACCTCTGAGATAAGGTTGGCTTCCCTTCGATGCAACTACTTTCAAACTCACAGTATAATGGTAAGAAATTGCATAAAATAAACCTAATGCAAAAAGAAACTAAATGATACACCCAAAAACCTAGACACACTAAATAACCCGCACATTCGCGATGTGCTGACCAAATCACACAACGCTCCCTCTCAATACAATTCCACCTTGATAATTCTAAAAGGGTTTATATGATGTTTTCAAAAAAGGAAAATGAACTTTAAATCAACACCACATTAACACGATTTTATAACACATAAACATGCATTTTTTGTCAAATGGATGCATGAAACATGGGACAAGTTTGTAAGGAAAATGACTTTTCACAAAATAGACTGATCAACCATTAATGAAACACCATAAACATGAAGAGAGAAGCTAAAATACTCCAATCTATTAATTCAAAGTGCTTACTATATAATAGGCCTGTCTAAGTTACAATGCAGCTCCATGAAAAAACAACTCCAAGAAAAGCAAGCTATCCTTCAGCTGGAAAAGAACCCCCAAAACTCAAAGTATGAAGATAACCAAAGCCAGCTGACAAAATCACGTGTTTCAAATTTACACTGGATAAAACAAAAAAGGCCACAAAAGAACCTTCTAGAACCTTCTAAAATGTCTTCCACAAAAAGGAAAAATATGCCAAGTAAAAACTCACCCCAAAAATGTGACAAAAAATGCCTCTAGCTAGCCTCCCCTTCACAAAATTAGTCCAAACAACATCTCACACTTCTGCAAATCATCATTGGTCCCATTACAACATTTGACCACATTCCCCATCATGCAATATGTGTGTTTTTGAAAACACATGGCCTCTTCAAGCATTAAATATAGTGATTTTGTTAAGTGATTCATAAAACATCACTTAAAAAATCACTTTACAATTAAGCTCAAATTAAAGGGCCCCGCCATTTAAAATGCATTACAATTTGCAACAACTAAAAGTGATTTTAAATCACTTACATGATATTTCAAATATTGAAAACCAGTACAAACATATAATGATATGCCAAAAGTTTACAAAAAGTCTCCAAGGTATTGACCACTAACTCACCATATTTTGTATTTTTCCCACACATGTCATACTCATTTGTTTGCAAAGGGATATAGTCATCAATAGCACTTGGCCAATATGGCCGACCTCTAAGTCTCTTGGAAAGCATATTCCACCTTGCATGGCATTGGTCAATTACAAAGCATCACATAAGGGTCACATGGAAAATACATTGTTGTACACTCCCTTGTTGTATGTTGAAAGACACCTAGCAATGATTAGAAAGGGGACAACCCTAAGGCATAAAATCCCTGAGTGCTAACATATGAGGTAATGTGGAGACTTAGCAAAGTTTTAAATAAATTGGAAAGTTGAAAGGAAATGAACGCCTAAGGGAGAAATAAAGGTTTCGACCTCCCCTTCACATTTCACATGAGTTGATTTTTTAAAAAGAAAAGGGATAAAAATCCCATCGAAATTTCAAAAAGATACAAATTAAACCCTAATGATAAAACAACAAAATGATGAAAAACATCATCATTCAGTCTTTGAAGAATCTGGAAAACTTGGTCTGCCGCCATGAGGGTTTGGGAAGAACACAAAAAAATGATGATTTCACTGGTTCTCACTGTATTTTTTGACATTCCTTTGCATAAAAGTGGCATGGAAACTTAGGTAATTTCTTGACTTGGCATAACCCTGCAAAATATTTACTTGAAGGCCATTTTTGGGCTCACAAGTTGTAGCCTGCAGCATTTGTTAGGCTTTTTCCTAACCATACTATTTATTCGTCCTCCATTTTGCTTGTTTCTATTGTAAACAACCATCAATGAGAGGTTTCATGAATCTTTGAGGAAGTCTTTTTGTGGCAAAAACTTTGTGCAATCTTGTTCGAGTTCGAGTAAGCTCCCAACCATCTTGCATTCACTCGTTTTTGTGTTTTTGATTGAGCAAGAAAGCTCGAATGGAAGATAAAAAATCTCTCATTTTTCTTTACATCTCTATGATATTGTTCAAAAATGTTTCAACATTGTAAGCTTGTTGCATTTTTTTATTGTTTTATGGCCATATTAGCTCACTGGTCGTGGCCTTGAGCAGGAACAAGGTGTTATATGCATTGTTTTGCAAAACCCTTTTGTATTCTCTTGATTTCCTTCTTGTTCTTCACAAATATTGATGAATGTTAATGACGCAAATGGGTTTCTGGAATATAGGAAAAGAAAGAGCCAAATGTGGCTCGAGCCCCTTTTTTTCAACTGGGTTTTCTTGTATTCATGGCTTTCTACTTCATTTCTGCATTTTATAAAAAAGCCCTGCTTGGGTTTCCTGCAACATACATTTTGATAAATTCTTCAACTGTTTGTAAAGAACCCAAGTGGGTTACATGATTCCTTTTTTAGAGCTCAAATTTGTTGCAAGAAATGTAGATGATTTATGTAAATTCTTTCACTTTTTGTAGAATGTAATAATGTGGCTCTCTAGTGCATGTTTGTTTTCCACATTGTTTCAAGAATGCTCTGTTGATATCAATGAGCATACCATTTGTTGTCCCTGATTTTTAACATACAAAAATCAGAGATAACCCATCAAAATTTTAACATTTTTAGGCCTTAAGGCATGTTTTACGAGGTGCAAAGGTTAGAAATTTTCAATTTTGGGTCTATAGTCCTTTTGGCTAACATTTTTCATTCACTCTTGTCAGTTTTTGTGAAATTCTGAGTCATTTTTAGTGTGTTTTTGGTCAATTTCGGGTTTCTAGGGCATCACTGCAAGTAGGGGTTTTAATTTCTTCTTACAAGTAAGTGATATAAACTTTTTGCCTTTATTTGAAGTCAGTTGTAGGAATTTTTTTATATAACTTACAAGTTGTAGGAACTCTTTGTTCTAATTACAAGTTATAGGAACTTTTGAGATAACTTACAAGTTGTAGGAACTTTTTGTTCACTTTACAAGTTACTTTTTAAAAAGTTACTTGCAATATATTATAAAAAGTCCAATTTCACTTAAGTGACTTGTTATGAGGTCCAAAAGTTCCTATTTCTTTTTATTTTTAAAAGTTCATTTGCAATGAGCTCCAAAAGTTCCTATTTATTTTTATTTTTAAAAGTTAACTTGTTATGAGCTCCAAAAGTTCCTATTTCTTTTTTATTTTTTAATTTTTTTAAAGTTAACTTGTTATGAGCTCCAAAAGTTCCTATTTATTTTTATTTTTAAAAAGTTCACTTGCAATGAGCTCCAAAAGTTCCTATTTCTTTTTATTTTTAAAAGTTCACTTGTTATGACCTCCAAAAGTTCCTATTTGAGTCTTTTATCATAATGTTCACTTGCAAAGTGTATCTAAAAACCCAATTTGCAAGTAAAGGGCATTTTTAAAGTTATTTGTTATTTTGTTCACTTGTAATGAGACTTAAAAAACCTGAAATGCTTGCAATGAAATTTTACAAGTTATTTTAAACTTGTAATGAGCATCAAAAAACCCGAAATTAGTTTTGCAAGTGTTTTTGTGGATTTTTAACTTGCTCATGCTCATATGTACCCCAATTGGAGAGATTTTTGGCATGAAGAACACTTGGCAAAGTCTGCAACTTTATTGAATCCCCCATTTTTGCTCTACCATTGCCACGTTTTTGCAAATTTGAGTTTGTACATGGTGCCTAGGGTTTTTCTTCTTTGTTTTGGCTTGTAAACTCTTGTTGTGGGTATGTTCTTTGTTTCTTTTTATTTTTCTATTTTTGTTGCTTTAAATCTTTTGTTCCTAGGTTGCCTTTCAATGGAGATTGAGATTGCATATTATAAAAAAAAAATGTGTATGGCTGAAAACGTGTTTTTCCACTTCATATACCCTTCATTCATTTCTCTTTTATACACCATCATTATTCATTCACCCTTCATTCATAAAAACGTTTTTCCACTTCATACGCCCTTCATTCCATTTCATTTCATGTTCATTTCACCTCATTCACATTTCTCCATGATCTCATTACTATTTTCTACAAAAGAAAGAAAGAAAAATGATGCCCTTGGCTGCAAGTCGGGATTTTATAAACCAACTGCAAGTAGGAAGTTTTGGTCAAAAGTGCAAGTAGAAGTTTCAAAAATAAACTTGCAATGACCTCTCATTTTTCCTACCTTGCACTTTTTAACTTGCAATATGTCCCAAAAATCCCGATTACACTTTGCACTTGTTATCAGCCTTCCAAAACCCGAAATTGGTCCAAAATGCACTCAAAAACACTTGAAAATGAGTCTTTAGGATCCAATCACAAGTGCAAAACTTGTATTTTCCCATACACATATGAAGTTGCATGTTCATTCTCCACAATTGCAAGTCAATGTTCTTGTTTTTCCACACATGTAATGTTGTTTCCAAAACCCGAAATTGAGCTTTGGCCTCACTTTTGCAGCCCCTTTGTCTCATTCTCGTTAGTCCTATTTGTACACATGACCTACCAAATCAATAATATAAGGCATGGGCCTTATTTTTCAAATAAATTTCAAGGTTGTATAATGATACAAAGAAAGAACAACATGACAAAGCCACAAAAGGAGTTAAATAAGTGACATGATTGAGCATAGAATACTTTCAAGACAAAGATGGAAGAATGTTTTCCAAAGCGATTAGCATGAAGAGATCGATCAAGATGATGTAGTTTGAGTGGGTGTCTTGGACACTTATAATAATTTAAATTAGCCATTTTGTAATTTTGTTTGACAAATTATATAATCAATATATATCATGTGGGGTCATGGCGTGCATGTGGTGGGCGATGGGCTGTCAGTGGGTCAGTCAGCTCAGTGCCAGGCGGTGCCTGTCGGTGCCGGTTTGAATAAATCGATTCATTAAACGTCGTTCGTTCGGTGGTTTCGATTCATTGGTTGTTGTGTCCATTAAATGCGATCTATCAAATTAGATGTATATGTGCATGGACTGGTAAAATCACTGTCAGGTTGGCCATCAGGTCTCTGTGCTGTTGTTTCCATGGTGTCAGGGACTTTGTGCCTTTATGAGCTTTGCTTCTTTGTTGTTTACTTCATAAATCATTATGCTTCATTATGATTCTTTTTAGAACAAGAGAAATAATAATTGTCTTTTCTAGAAAGAAGACAACACAAAGTTTCACCCACGGTTAGAATAGATTTATAATTAGGACTTATTTTAGATTGTTGAAATAGAAAGCAAAGGGGGAGCCTTCCCTTTGAAAATAGGAGAGTTTATCTCACACACTGTGGCTGAAACCACAATTTTGCATATCCTCAAGGTATACAAAATTTTCAACCAACACCATTCACAATGTATCCCAAGCCTTTTGAAAAGTGACATTTGACCAATGAAATTCTTTTGCTTGATGTCCTACAGACTTGAACGTTTAAGACCCTTGCTCTGTTTAGGCACCTAAGATGAAAGTTATGCCCCCTAAAGTCATGTATCTGGGTTTCACATGCTCACTCAACCAGTGACCAATGCTTGTATTTATGTTCTTTGTTTGTGAGTCAACAGTAACAGGATCCCCATCTTTCTATATGTGAATACTCTTTGCATCTAAACTGTCACAATTGATATTGCCATTGGTCGAGATTATCCCAGATTTATTTCCTTTAGCCTCTAAAGAAACTCCATCAACTCTTGATTACTTCGAGAAGAATTTTGTCTCTCCTTATCTTCTGTGAACTTTCAATAAGGAGGAAATGTCGATTACTAGAAGCTCTCCTCTTCCAGAAATGGTTTCCTCAAATGGTATGTCTTCTATCACACTATCACTATATGTTTTGTACAAGGTACAGATTGGAGTAGCCAGCCAGGCATTATGGTGTCTGATAACTCTTAAGAGTTCCAAGAGAATTGCTTCCTTGACACAAAGATGTTCCTCCATATGGTGGGTGTTCACAAAGCAAGACACCATAATCATAAGAGCTTGATTCTCTAGATTTACTTAATAGGAAAGTCCACATTCTCAAAGAACAAGGCTACTCCCACCACACAAACTGCAGTAATTAGAGCATTTCTAATAAATTCAAATCCAAGATTGCTTGTGTCTTGGGGTTCTAGTGCTCCTTCACAAATTTATATACCTATTAAATCAGGCTAGATATACAACATACAAATGCCACAATAGTTGAGAGTGACCTAACAATATCTAAGAGTGGTTGCTTGATAGCTTGGCTTGTTTCATACGAAACCTCAAACTACATGAGTACATCCTAGTATAAGAAGGCTCTGCTACAAAGCAATGTGTGCCCTAGTCTTTTTCACTGCATTCATTGTCATTCTCAGTATGTAGGACACAAACCACTATATTTTCCTTTTACTATCCTTCAAAGCATGTTGAGCTCTACCCTTGTGGGAGCCACATTTAACCCACATGCTATCATTTGATCTGATAATGAAACATTAATTAGAATTGTCCTAAATGTGCACATGAAGCAAACAGTTAGAAAATAAATGCATATGTTGGATGTGTTTGATGATTTCACTATTTTTCTGAAACATCCAAGGTTTGCATGCTTGTTTAATGCACTTATGGATCAGTTTATACATGCATAGGTAGGTGTGTATGTAAGGATTGAAATTTTCATTACTTAGAGCTTCGCTCTAACATCATGTTTTCTTCAGATGTAGGGTGAGGAGTGCTACAAAGCTTGGAGGGACACAAGCGGCTCGGGGCAGCAATAGAGCAGTCAAACAACCTACAACCAGTCATTCTCAGGCAATGGTTGGTTCAATTCTTATATGCACATTTTCTTTCTCTACTTATTCATGCATGAATTGTTTCATAGGTTCATTGAATAAGAGAGTTAGTCCCTTGGCTTGTGAGGGACATGTATATTTCAAGATTATCAATAAAAGACTACATTTGTATATCTATGATTCTCTTTCACATTTGTTGTAATGCAGCATTGAAATGACAAAATGTAATCTACTTTGCTTTGACAATCATTCCTTCATGCATATTGAAATTAGCAGTGTTATGGTTTATCTTTAAATGTTTAAGAAACAAGAAAAGAATTAAACACTAAGTTACCTGATTTCAGCTGAAAGCTAAAAATCAGGTAACAGTAACACTTATAGATTTAACAATATTGTCAAAATTTTCCCTTGTAACAAGTTCTTTGGTAGTGCGTCTAACCTTATGAAAATAGTGCATTGATATCTCATATTCTTGTACAAAGACAAATAACTCTATACTTGCATTAAAATATAAAAAAATAGGAGTATTATCTACATTTTCGTCAAGTGACAACTATCAAATTTTTAGGTCCTTATGAATGATTTTTCTGAGCGATATAGATTATCACTTGGGTTATGCATATCATTTTATGTAGATTTGTATATTCTAAAATACACAGCTATTTCTTTGGCTTTTTTCACAAGAATGTCCATTTCCTGCAACATGGGAAGAATACCAGATAAAGTTAGAAGTTCTTCTATGTCACTTAACCTAAAGAAGATTTTAGGATAATTTTCTATTGTGAGGTGATATATGTGCATTACTCCAATCAAAGATTCGTATTCTACAAAAAATCGTTGTTTTGATCCACATAAGGAGATTTATCTGGTATCAACATCCTTAAGAAGCTTATTTATTGTGGTTATTTTCTTTACAAAATAATTTTTTAAAAACCATTTGGGACTTCAAAAAAAGTCTATTCAACCCAAATCAAGAGTAGAATGCAATGTGTAAAATATTAATTCAAAATTTTAATTCTAATTTTATAAATTCACATTTGACAAATTCCACATGATTGTAAAAGGGTGGGGTAAAAATTTGGTGAATTCCACATGATTGTAAACAACTCATATAATGTTGGATGATTCAAACCATGATCCAAAATATATGACTTGATTTTTAAGGTGATGATGGCCCTGTAATTAGGACAAAGTTATATTGGTATTGAGAAAATAGGTCTTGATAAATACCAATAAAATTTTAATGTTATTAGCAATATGTGTGGTAAATTAAAACATGTCTCCAAAATTCTATTCAATTCCCCATTAAAATTGTCTAGATTATTGAGGTGAAAATATTACTTATAAATGCCTCAAATAAATTGGTGATAATTTAGCATGTGTACTTGGTTGATAAATTTTAAAATCTAGATGATTTTGGCACTCAATGGTTGCATTATATTCACCAAAATTGAAGTGGTTGATATGATCTATTTGCCACTAAGAAAATCACATTTTAAGGGATTTACATTGGAGATAAATTATTGAAAAAATAAAATAGTAAATATTAAAATATTAACTCTACACTAGAATTTTATGTGAGGCCATTTGGAAAAAGGAAGAGATTTACCCAAAGTTCATATGTCTATAAGTATACAAACAAATATGTAAGTTTTCTTAATAATGATACTCTGCGGGATTTTTTAATTTATGGTTTTCTCCACCATAAACTTGTTTTCATGTATTGTTGCTATATTAAATTCTTTCATTTTATATTTATATTTAATTATTTATTCTTCTATAAGCATAATTTAATTAACTCTCCTAAAGAATTGATAACTTTGAGAAGTCCTCTAGATGAATCTAATAAACAAATCAGAGAAAGGATAATCAAATCAACACTCAATAAACTTTATAGTGCATCATCAATAAGCTAACTTAGCTTTGTATTTTTTTAAAAAATTTAAGGCTTGCAAGAAAGAGAAATAGATGTAGTAGCCACATGAGTAGTATTTGGTTTGTTATCCTTCTTATATACTTTAACCTTTTGGAAAGTATTGGAATTTTATAATTTTAAAGGATAAGAAAATGTGAAAAAGGTGGGGAAGGACCCATACTTATATCCATTAGAAGTAAGTAGTTCAAATTCAACATTCTTAATATGAGCACAATGGGTCTATGAAAGAAGTGCAATTGTTCAAATATACACTATCTTAGAGAGGAGGTAATACGGTCTTAACAAAAATATTTTGGAACTCATCATTAGGAAGTTGATTCTTAATTTTGGCACAAAGTGATTGGATTATGAGATGTTCTCAATAAAATAATTTTCAAATAATAACAAACTCAAAAATTAATTCCATAAATTTCCTAGAAAATCACAATGATTAGGCGAGTAGTTTCTATTACAAAACTCCTAGATTTTTGTAAAATATTCCCAAAACATTAATTATTGATCTTCAATGGATTATAAAACTTTTGGGATTGACTTCACTAAAAATCACAAAAACCAAATTAAAAAATTTAATTATGCTTGAGGAATAACAAAATCAAAATGAGCTAGAAAATACCACAAAATATATTTATTTTATTTTTTGATATTAACAACAAGAAATCGAGTCTAAAACACTTATTTGCAACAACAACAAAATCTTGCAACATAAAACCCAAAGATCTATTTCAAAACTACACCAAAGTACGCTAGGAAACAAAGTATATTCTCAACCAAAATTATCAAATCACAACACTACCCAAACTTGCAATAGTTTATCTCTAGCACCTGCGATGGATGAGAAACAACAAACACACAAAAACACTTGTGAAACACAACAATAGCACTAAACAATACATATGGAAGCAATAACAACATTGAATAGTACTTCTAGAAACAACACTTCTAGAATGGTACTTTCTAGAAACAACACTTATGGACACATCAAATTGCAACAAAGATGACCTATACACAAACACTAGAAAATGCCAAAATCACCTAAATCTTTTAGCACCAATGCAACCTTTGGATGAGATTTCTTTGTGAACAAAGGATTTTTTCCTTTGGCCACCTAAAATGCATGAGTTTTCGTCCACAAGCCTCTAGCTCCAATGAGTTTTCATCCACTGAAGAAAATACAAGCACAAGTTCTTAGTATCAAATTGTGAAAATATGAAATGCTTGCAAATGATAAAATTCACATGCAACATATTTTACATGCATTGAGCCCAAAATGGGCATCCAAAATCTCAACACCCTTCTTGATGAAGATTCCTCAAGTTGATGCTAAAATTAGTGTCTGACAGTTCTCATACAATTTGTCATAATCATCGATAAAACTATCAAAGATGCTCTTTTTAAAATTTGCATTCAAAGTGAAGATGCTTCCCAAAATCAAACACCCCCACGTTTGTCAAGCCATGTATTTTATTTAATATTTAATTATCCAAAAAATACAAATTGTGCCAAGACAATATTAAATATTAAGTAAATTATTTTCTCTATGTTGGCCAATTAACCCATAGGAAAATAGGATGGGTTAATGATGATCCCAAATTTTCTATTTTAAAAAGGGGACATGACATTATAATATAAAATATTCATTGATGTGCTCATTAGATCCTTGAGCACACTCAAATTAGTCCAAAATTATAGCTTTTATGCTCATGGTTGACAAAAAATGTTAACTAATCAAACAAATGAATATTTATCTAAGATCTAAAAAATAAAGTTCAAATGAATAAAATGCTCTCTAAAAGTGTAAGGGAATATTTGGCCAAGATCTTATCATCATGCCATAATCTAAACATGTTGCATCAAAGGATTGTACAAATGAATACCAAGATCACCTTTATCGCGATATAATTCAAAGAGAAGTTCCACAACACCCATTGGTTGTAGGTAGGTCACAATCAAAATGCATGAGGTGTGTAATGTGTTGGAGTATATGTGATAGCATCTTGATTGCTAGGGATGAATCAACTCTTTCAACTTTATCTAGTTTTAGCAATAGTGCATCAATGGTAGAAATTGGGATAGTGGTGTCGGCATGCCCTATGAAACAAATTGTGATTTATAAAGTATAGAGAGGGATGAGTGATAAGAGGTAAAGACACAATGATAGTAGGAGGAGAGTTCATACTATAAGCTAAAGAAGAAAATGTAACACTAACAACATGGTATAAAGGAATAGTACTAGTATTAGGGCATGAACTTGGTAGGTACATAAGAAGGGATAAAGCTAGTGAGATAAGATGTAAGCAATATAATCCTAGAATAAGTGGCAGAAATCATACTAGAGGTAGGAAAAAAAAGAGGTAGGGGACACACTAGAAGTGGGGTGAGGGAAGGTAGATACCATGGGAGCATCTAGCATAATATTAGAGGATGAAGTATCTATGGAGGATGAAGGGTGGATCAATAAGGGGGAAGATGTGTCATTCCGAGAGGTATATGGATCCATCAAAGTACCAATGATAAGAAGAATCTTAATACCAAAGGGTGCATGCAATGCACTATGAATAGATGTTGCTAATTGTGAAGGAGAAGTAGCATTAGCAAGCTCTTTAAAAGTAGTTGTTTAGTGAAAGATAGATCTTGTATATTCACCTTTGTATTATGATCAAACTCAAATAGCTTATTATGATTATCTTCAATGGGGATTTCTTGATTAA
Source organism: Sequoia sempervirens (assembly GCA_007258455.2). NCBI lineage: Eukaryota > Viridiplantae > Streptophyta > Pinopsida > Cupressales > Cupressaceae > Sequoia > Sequoia sempervirens. Next base: position 14,787 of record VDFB02352952.1, read on the forward strand.
TAGATTAAGAAGCAATGAGAGGGTCTAGGGATGTAATTCTTCATGAGGGTAAATTAGGGTTTCAACTATACCACTTAACATAAACAAACCCTAAAAAGATAATTAATGATGAATCAAGGGTAGCTATGTATACAAACTTCATAAATATAAACAATCTTAGATAATAAAAAAATGAGGCTTAAATATTAGAATATAAACCATAATCCTAAAGGGGTGTAAGAGTGGTTAGGTTCATCAAAATCTAAGTGAGAATAAACTTTGTTTTGCATAAATCTAGGTTTGGTAAATCAATAACTAACAAAAATATTCAAGATCTACCCTTGATAAAAGAGTTGCTAATTTGATAAATGTACTAAGTAAATAGAAAATTTGTTAGAAATTCAAATAATAAAACAATAATACTTAGCTGGAAATCCAATGTAGATATATTGTGATAGGTATTTCCAAATGATTCATCGAGATGTAAAAATTAGCGATGCTTAGTTGAATGCCTTGGAATCAATAATTTTTTTCCACCACTTCCATAATTGTGAGATTGATCATGCATATCTATGAATTTGACCCATGCAATTATAGAACAAAGCTCCATAAATCCATAAATTTTCACATTCCATTTGGTATGAATTTTTATGATCATCTATGTAAAACAACCTGGTTGTGCCGTTGAGAGTTTGCATGTGATAGTGATAATTTGTCCCTTGTGTCAAATCCCATAATGTTATTGAGCCAATGAATTAGAGAAGAATTGAAGACATCACACACACATGTAGTAGATGTAACACATGATTATGCATGCATAAATGTAGTAGTAAATGCTTTAAATTCTTTACTAATGACTCTATCTTGAATTATATTGTCAAATTCTTTTCTATGTGCTATGAAATTCTAAGATGAAGGAAGTTTTACCTTTTTAAATAAAGTTTTAATGATCATAAATGAAACATTATGTGTTTAATTAACACACAACAATCAAACAAGAATAACAAGATTGATCTTAAAATTAAATCTAAAAAACGAAAATTTACAAATTTAAATTTAAAAGTAAAAATTTACAAATTTAAATTTAAAAGTAAAAATTTATAAATTATTTTTACAACTATACATTTCCAACCCAAATTATTCACACAATCACAAATATGATCCAAGATGAAAGTTACATAAATTTTAGTCAAACCAATCCCAAAAAAACTTCAGACAAGACAAAAACTATATATCAATTAAAATTATACTATTAATATGCTTATCATTATATTAAAGACAACCAAAACAAAAGGAATCTAAAACGATGGAGGAAAATACAAGGTATACACTTTTCATCATTGCAATATGAAATTGCAGGCGTACCTTAGACCACTAGAAACAAATTATATCAAAAGCTCCTCCCCTTGTGATCATAGAACAATGAGATCTGGTGACTATTTTTTAAAATTAAGTACCTTTCAATTTGTAAAGGGGAATCACGTATTGTACTGCTACTGACGTGTTAAGCACAGCCGAAAAGCAAGCACCATCAGTGGTGTCAGCAGTGTTTGTGCAGCTTGGGACTCTATTCTTAATAAAATGCAGGTCTTCCAAAATCATGGCGTCCTAAAATTCACACGATATACTATTTCTGTAAAGAAAATTATATGTCTGAAAACGCGCTCTCTTTCCATGACAATTTTCTGTTGTCTCTGGCAAAAATGCCATAAGAAAAAACAAAATCGTCCCCAATGGAAAAAGCTTGATAGCAAATTGCAATGCAGTAGCAGAAAAAAAATGCGAATTCGAAACAGATGCTTATGGCATCTTGTCTGTTAAGATCTCAAGGCTTTTCTGGCCGGCTAAGCTAGCCATTTAGCGATAGTTTTAATGTATTCTCCTTTTCACAGGTACTTATTTGTATTTATATGTCAGTTTTAATAGTATTAAACAAGCCATGTGTGAGAACAACGTTCCCTTAATGGTGACAGAATCTATGGAATGCCTTACAGCGGGCTTGTGAAGCACGTGAATGTTCTCCATCGACCCCATTTTTGGGGGTCTGCATTTGCACCAACTTTACATTTGTGTGGACAAACAGAATCAGAAGCCAATTTATGCAGTACTGACTCATTAATCCACTGTACAATATGTTTCACTTGAGCCAATTTTCTACTGTGGTTTTGTGTCTTCTTCTATTTATTTATTTTGTAGTGGTATTATAAAAGGTTTTGTTTTTAGTGAATAAGTTCTATTTGATATTATAAAAGGTTTTGTTTTTAGTGAATAAATTTTATTTAATTTTTTATTAATATAAATAGGTAACAGCATATAATTTATTAAAAAAAAAGTGGTAAAAAGGTATATTTTTGGATTAAGTCTGAAACAAAGATGACAAACATAAAAACAAGAGTCAAATCCACACAACACTAAACTAAAACAGTCCCAACAGAAAGGAGTTACTGATAAAAAAGTAAATTGTTAGAATCACATAGATAAAAAGACATACCTTCAAAGTTCAAATAGTTAAAAACAAAAATGACAAACATAAAAACAAGAACCAAACCCACAAAATACTCAACAGTTAAAACAGTCCCAACAGAAAGGAATTGCAGATAAAAGAAGCAAATTGTTAGAATCGCATAGATATAAAGGCATACCTTCAAAGTTTAAATGGGTTATTCTGAAACAAAGACAACAAACATAAAAACAAGAGACAAACCCACA
>VDFB02352953.1:0-31614 GCA_007258455.2 Sequoia sempervirens
GAAATATTGAATAACTGAAAATCCCTAACAAACAATACACTTTAGAATGGTCCCTTCTATAGTTATAAACCCTAGTTAGTTTAAACATTACCTAGTACCATGAAAATTAAATCATTAAGCAAACAAACAATTACACAAAAATATATATAGCTATTTTGGTCTTTTCCGTTCACAACCTCTAGTAGGGTTATTGCAATTTGGCTTTCCATGTCACATTTGATCTACACATTAACATTGAATGGGATAAAACTAAACATAAATTCAAATATAGAATTGTATATAGGGATTAAATCAAATTATTTATACAAGTTTGTATCATTAGTAAACCTTTAAACACACTTATATTCATACACATAATATTGAATTCTCCAAATCCATAAACATCTTTAAAAAATAAAACTACAATCCTAGTTTAAATCAATCACAAAGGTTTTTAGTTTATATTGAATAAAAAATCAAAGTTAGATAAAGTTCATGATTTAGATTGAACACTTAGATCATAATATAATAATTACATTAAGCACTAAATTTTTTTGAAGTTTCACGACTTAGGTAGTTTTCAAGGCCTCCTATCTAACTACTCTTAGAAAGGGGTGTTGGGATTTGGGTTGTTGCATAAAATACAATATTACAAAATGCATTAAAGAGGATTGGCAATCCTTTATTCAGACTCAATTTCATCTTCAACCTATAAGCTAGACTTATACATGTTCTGAATACAACTTATTATTATCCATGCATGTTTTGACATATAAATTTAATATTAATTAGGGGAAAGTGAAAATATAATTCTACCCATTTTTCCAATAATATATTCTCATTTTAGGTTGAAAGGCCTTAGCATATTAAAACTTGCAAGATCTCTAAAGCTTCTCAAATGCTAGGACCAAGCACATGAACTATAACCAAGATGCCTCCTTATGGCCTTACTTCTCAATGCAAGAGATGTAGTAATAGAGGCAAAGACAATAGATCTAGAAATCACCATCATCATATAGGATGGTCTCCTTGTAGATGGTCTCCTTGCAAATAGTCTCCCTTGTTCCAATAAGCAAAGTGGTGTGGTACCTAAGGACAATAATAAAATATTGAACTCTAATATTAATTGGTATACCATCTTATCAAGACATTCAACATGAACATGGGAAGATTAAAGTAGAGGAACAACACACACATTGCATTAGATGGGATCAATACCCAAATACTCTTCTTATGAGGTATCGAGAAAGAATGCAAACAACAATCTCTCATTTTGAAATTCCTAAGACAACTCTAATTAAACTTTGTGATGTTTATGTGGCTCATATTTTTTGTGATTTATGATGTGAGTGCTTAGTAGAAATTTCCACATATTTGTGATATTAGCACTTTGTATGACCTAAATATTGACCTATCTTGTAGCCTAGAATTTTGTTGATTTTTTTAAATACTATTTTTTGTTGGTGGTGTCACATATTTTCTATGATTTAAAGAGCCACTACCATATGGCTCACTTTTGTAATGCAATCTATAGGATTTTTTCTTATTTTTTTATTATTAATGACAATAAAGTTGCTTCTATTCAAAAGTTCAATATTATCATAACACGTACACACAAATATTTATTTATAATTTTAGATGTACCTTTGAACCTGAGGTGTCATACTATTAGTGATAGTTACAAGTGATTTAATTTTTACAAGAATAGAAGACACTTCATAATGAATTCCCTTCTACCATTGTAAAGATTGAGCACACTCATTATAAAGACTTCTAATTGTAAAATTGTCAAACACATTTCAATGAGATGAATTAAAATTTGCCATATTATTTCCAAAAACTAATTTTCTTACCTTCATTGTATACAAATGTACATATGATTCTGATAACATTCCAATATTTTTAAATTAACTAAACAAAAAAAGTTAACCAAATGACTCATAAGTCTTTGGCCATTATGATTTGAATTCTTATCATAACATTTTGACATGAAACAAACATTATATGTGGCATATAGAATTTAGTATTCACTAGCATTTATTGGGTATGGAAACTAATGAAAATTATTCAAGATACTTAATGTAGTTGTGATTAAGGATTGCAAACAAGCATTAGATTTGGCATATGGAATTTTGTCTTCACTACCAATTGCTAGTTTTGCTACTAATGCAAAATTATTCAATTCCTATATTATCAAATAGAATTTAACCTTTACTACCATTTGTTAGGTTTGCCACATGTGAACAAAGTAATCAATTTGAACATATTATGAATATAATTGTAATATTATTTTTAATCATATGTATATCTTGCATTGTGTTTCTCTAAATTCTTATAGCTTTGATCCTTTTGAGCTCCTCTTCTTTAAAACCTATTGTCACTCCTAAAATACCCTATGTATCTCTCTCCTAACCACCTTCAAACCCTCATCTTATTGGTATTAATCTGTAAATCTCATCATGCACAATTTTGTAATACCATGAATGTGTGATTACAATGCAATGGAAATCGTAATTTTACTTTTACATATAGAAATGTTATCTCTTCTCTCTAGCATCAGTCTATAAACCTCATTATGGAGTCTTTCAAGGGCCATGCATATCTATTAATTACAACATAAACACAATTGTAATTTTTTTTACTTCTTCATATGTAAATTATAATAGTTTATTTCTAATTAAAATCAAACAATTGAAATCAAAACAATATTTGTGATTTCACAAATCTATTAGTTATCCCCCTTAGCTAAGGGATGTGAAGTAACATTAGAAATATCTAACCACAGATAAGACAAAATCTACATGCACTTATATAAAATTACATACCAGATCTGGAATGTGTAATCTAATCTCAAATGGTTCATCTGGTATAGGCAAAAGATGATACAACTAATCCAAACGAAAGAACTATACAAAATGAAGCAGGAGCAGGAGTGTACTCCCCTCTCTCACAAAACCAAACTCACATATAATGCTCTGTGATTCCATTTGGTGCAGACAAGAAAAACACACTCATGCTGTTCAAACAATCTTAATGCACAAGTTTCTCTACAAACAACCCTCCAGCCCAAAGATTGCAACAAGATTCACAATTCACAAATTTAACCATTCCTCAATCAAATTTGGAATTTCATAAGAACTCATTTTACACAACCCAGCTTGCATTAAAATTTTAATGGAATTCAAATATGTTTATTCAAATTTTACAATTCACTAACCAGAGTATTTACAAACTGTGTTCATTTTTTTATTTCTGAATTCACTCCACTCCTGCATACACATATCTCATTTTGCTCTGTATCTTTCCTACATCACATTGCTGCTCCATTATCCATCTACTTGCTCAGTATTATCTCAATTAATTCTTCCTCTGTGTATGGATGTTGCAACCCATATCATTCTTCATACACCTTCAACTTAATGGCTCGAATCAATAAACTTGTCTTTCCTGCAGATGAGGATAAATCTGCACTTTTATTTTCAAACTCTGCCACTTTTCTCTCCAATCTTCCCCTACGCAGCTGCTTTCTTTTTTATTTTTGGTTTTTGGTTTTCAAACATGGGAGGCCCTCATTTCTCTTGATTCTGCATAGAATTAAAATTATTCTTAAATCTGAAATCTCCAATTTTGAACATCTACGCAGCCCCTCTATGTATTTATTTCTGATTTTTATTTTTATTTTGTTTCAAGCAGCCATTTTCAATGGCGCGGTCCTTATGGCACTCTTTCTGAAATTATTTTGAATGCAGATAGTTAATTGACTGTTTCACAAATTGAGTGAACTGAATTTTAAGAGCTTGCATACCTGTCGAATTATTTTCTTTTTACCATCTATATTCTGAGCAAATTTTCAAAAATTGGGGCCAAGATAATTGCCTGTGCAGTGTTTTTGGTATTGTGAAATTGCAGAGGAAGTGCCTCTGCATCACAAAATTGCAAGGGTAATTGTGACCCCTCCTCTCCCAGTTCCTGCTGATCAAGCATCTTTCCATTTACTTGAACTGTTTCTCAACTTTTGTATTTTCCCATTCTCCACCTCCTCCTCTTGCTTTTCATTTCATTTCATATATATGTAGGTTTTGTGAAAACAATTCGAAGAAACATTCATGTTATCATAAACAAGTATTTGACAGTTAACCGAACAGTGCATATGACCAGTGATCTGCATTGCACTGGATGCATCTAATTTTATGAAGCCAACAGAGTGATCTACATTGCCAAATACTCCAAACAAAACAACAAAAAAGAAACTTCCTAGAAACTGAAACTAAAACCTTGTCCCTTCATTATTACTATAGGTGTGACAGTGACACAGTGCACATTATTATAGTGCAAGCCAATTTTCAGATAGCTTCATTTAGCATCACCAATAATCTCTGCAAGAACATTGTCCCTGCTTAAAATGATGGAAACGGTTTGCATCTCTCACAACAATTTCTCTTGCAACAATCTTGGAGATAAATTTCGTTGCATTGTGGCAATCAGCACATACTCTAAGATTCTTAACAACTCTGATGGTTGTTCTAGGGGGTGTGTTTAACAAACCAAATGCAATTGCCAGCTTTTCACTATGGTAGCAGAGGAATAATTCTTTTTCCTCCTCTTCCACATCATTAGGTAAATGTCTTGAATCTGGAATATACCCTGCTGCCTTTATCTCCCAATCCACTTTCTCCAACTTTGCATATATCTCCTGTGTCTGTGGATGTGATCTGTCTCCTACACAAAAAACGTGTACCATTTTATGGCCTTCAATCCAACTACATCCAGGGTTCTTTTTAATTCCTCTATCTTTCATAAATCTCCTTACCATTTGAACTTCACCCCACCTGCCCATTTCTGCATAGATGTTTGAGAGAAGAACATAAGTGGCAGCATTTTTAGGATCCAAATCAAAAAGCAGTGTTGCTGTAAAGACTCCTAAGCCTATATTCATATGTGATCTACAGGCACTAAGAAAACACATCCACACAACCACCACAGGTTTAACTGGCATCTTAATGATAAATTTTAGTGTCTCCTCAAGATAGCCAGCACGGGCAAGGAGGTCAACCATGCACACATAATGATCAACTGTAGGTGTAATGCAATAAGGATTACTCATGTGATTGAAGTATGTACAGCCCTCATCCACTAAACCTGCATGGCTGCATGCACATAGAACACAAGCAAAGCTTATAATGTTAGGATATGTTCCAGAGTGCTTCATTAATTCAAAGATTTTGAGAGCATCCATGCAAAATCCATTTTGTGCATATCCTGCAATCATTGCATTCCATGAGACGACATCCCTTTGAGGCATTCTGTCAAACAGTTTGCGTGCCTTGTCTATGCTTCCACATTTTGCATACATGTCTACTAGAGCATTTCCAACTATAATATCTGACAAAAATCCCCCAACCATTATGCTTTGATGGATGTCCATACCCTGTTGTATAGCTCCCATTTTAGCACAGGCAGGGAGAATGCTGGCAAAGGTTGTGGAATTAGGTTTTAGACCTGCCAATTGCATTTGTTTCAAAGTTTCTAAAGCCTTTTCAACAAATCCATTTTGTGCATATCCTGCAATCATTGTATTCCATGAGATAACATCTCTTTGAGGCATTCTGTCAAACAGTTCACGTGCCTTGTCTGTGCTTCCACATTTTGCATACATGTCTACAAGAGCATTTCCAACTATAATATCTGAAAAATATCCCCCTTCCATTATGCTTTGATGTATGCTAATACCCTGTTCCAAAGCTCCCATTTTTGCACAGGCAGGGAGGATGCAGCCAAAGGTTGTGGAGTCTGGCTTTACACCTGCCAATTGCATTTGCTTGAAAGTTTCTAAAGCATTTTCAACAAATCCATTTTGTGCATATCCTGCAATTATTGCATTCCATGAGATGACATTTCTTTGGAGCATCCTTTCAAACAGTTCAAGAGCCTTGTCCATGCTTCCACATTTTGCATACATATCTACCAGAGCATTTCCAACTATAATATCTGACAAAAATCCCCCTTCCATTATGCTTCGATGTATGTCCATACCCTGTTCCAAAGCTCTCATTTTGGCGCAAGCAGGGAGGATGCAAGCAAAGGTTGTGGAATCCGGCTTTACACCTGCCAATTGCATTTGCTTGAAAGTTTCTAAAGCCTTCTTAACAAATCCATTTGTTGCATATCCTGCAATCATTGCATTCCATGAGATGACATCTCTTTGAGGCATTCTGTCAAACAGTTCATGTGCCTTGTCTATGCTTCCACACTTCGCATACATGTCGACCAGAGCATTCCCAACAATAATATCTGAAAAAAGTCCCCCTTCTATTATGCTTTTATGGATGTCCATACCCGGTTCCAAAGCTCCCAGTTTGGCACAAATAGGGAGAATGCTGGCAAAGGTTGTGGAGTCTGGCTTTACGCCTGCCAATTGCATTTGCTTGAAAGTTTCTAAAGCATTTTCAGCATATCCATTTTGTGCATATCCTGCAATCATGACAGTCCATGAGATGGCATCTCTGTGAAGCATTCTGTCAAACAGTTCATGTGCCTTGTCTATGTTTCCACATTTTGAATCCTTTAATATATATAAACTCCATTTGGGATGGGTTTACCTACCAATTACATTTGCTTGAAAGTTCGTAAGCCTTTTCGGCCAGAAATCCATTTTGTGCATATCCTGCAATCATTACATTCCATGAGATGACATCTCTTCGAGGTATTCTGTCAAACAGTTTACGCGCTTTGCATAGGCTTCCACATTTTGCATACATGTTTATCAGAGCATTCCCAACTATAATATCTGATGAAAGTCCCTCTTCCATTATGCTTTGATGGATGTTAATACCCTGTTCCAAAGCTCCCATTTTGCCACAGGCAGGGAGGATGCTGGCAAAAGTTGAGGAATTTGGCTTTACGACTGCCAATTGCATTTGCTTGAAAGTTTCTAAAGCCTTTTCAGCAAATCCATTTTGTGTATATCCTGCAATCATTGCATTCCATGAGATAACATCTCTTTCAGGCATTCTGTCAAACAGTTCACGTGCCTTGTCTATGCTTCCACATTTTGCATACATGTTTACTAGAGCATTTCCAACTATAATATCTGATGAAAAACCCCCTTCCATTATGCTTTGATGGATGTCCATACCCTCTTCCAAAGCTCCCATTTTGGCATAGGCGGGGAGGATGCTGGCAAAGGTTGTGGAATCTGGCTTTACACCTGCCGATTGCATTTGCTTGAAAGTCTCTGAAGCCTTTTCAGCAAATCCATTTTGTGAATATCCTGCAATCATGGCATTCCATGAAACCACAGTTCTTTGAGGTATTTTGTCAAACAGTTCCCGGGCCTTGTCTACGTTTCCACATTTTGCATACATGTCTAGCAGCGCAGTTGCAACAACAACATCTGAAAATATTCCTTTATCGTTTGTGCTTTGATGGATATTAATACCTTGTTCCAAAGCTCCCATTTTGGCACAGGCAGGGAGGATGATAGCATACGTTGCGGAATTTGGCTTTACACCTGCCAATTGCATTTGCTTGAAAGTTTCTAGAGCCTCTTCAAGAAATCCACTTTGTGCGTATCCTCCAATCATTGCTGTCCATGAGACCACATTTCTTTGAGGCATTCTATCAAACAGTTCACGTGCCTTCTCTATGCTTCCACATTTTGCATACATGTCTACCAGGGCAGTTGCAACTACAACATCTGACAAAATTGCTCTATCATTTATGCTTTGATGGATGTCCATACCCTGTTCCAAAACTCCCATTTTCGCACAGGCGGGAAGGATGCTGGCAAAGGTTGTGGAATTTGGCTTTACACCTGCCAATTGCATTTGCTTAAAAGTTTCTAAGGCCTCTTCAACAAATCCATTTTGTGCATATCCTGCAATCATTGCAGTCCACGAGAAGACATTTCTTTGAGGCATTCTGTCAAACAATTCACGGGCTCTGTCTATGCCTCCGCATTTTGCATACATGTCTACCAGAGCAGTTGCAACTACAACATCTGACAAAATTCCTCTATTCTCTATGCTTTGATGGATATCCATACCCTGTTCCAAAGCTCCTATTTTGGCACATGCTGGGAGTACACTGGCAAATGTGAACTGATCGGGTTGTAGACCTGTTTGTTGCATTTGGTAAAACAGTGTGAGTGCCTCGTGAGGACACCTATGTCTTCCATACGCTGCAATAATCGTATTCCATGAGACGATGTCTCGTTCTTTAATGTGGTCAAAGACTTTTCGCGCATCCCCCAAACTTCTGCACTTGACATACATGTAAATAAGCTTATTATGAAAAGTTGTGCGTGTAGCAAATGCAAATCGCCTGTGAGCGATGAAAGAGTGGACATTTTTCCCTTCTGAAAGTGCGTTCTTAAGAATACAGGTCTGCAATAATTGAAGATATGTAGAGTAGCCTTCAGGGGGATTGTGTGTAGTAAGCAGAATGTGCAGCGCCTCCTTCAACATAATGCTCCGCTCCGAGATTGAGATGAGTAGCGGATGGCAATGACATTTTAAGATTGCAATTGGATCGTAGAAAATGGAAATTCAGTCCACCACAATGACATTGGCACTGCTGAACACTATCTGGGACACCATTTTTCTTCCAGTCCAAGCTGGACCAGGCAAATTGAATACACGCTCCATCGATACATTCAAATTGATACATTTAATAAATTCGTTACACAAAATGAACTCTTAATAAGTTATTTTAGTATTTTGTATGGTGACAATTGGGGTTCAATAGAATTTTACTATAGTATATTTTATTGTTTGAGTTCATTGATCAGCATTGCTTACATGTGTGACATTATATTCATGATTTATTTTATTTTCACACATACACATTAATTCAAGAAAACTAAACACATGTTGTGTTGTTTTTTTTTTTGTTCGATCTTGTGTGTTTTTCAAATTTTTGTTCGTTGGTCATAGTCTTTTGTCTTGTTCCTTCACAAAAGAACATGTGTGTTTTGTATAATATTTATCTTTAATTCATATCTATTTATCCCACTTAGAGGGCATGTTTGATTTTTATATCACTTGATTATCTCTAAAAGAAAGGAAAAAGAGATGGTTTAGAGTTATTCCTTCTTTATAATTATAAAGTGTATGTTAAAATAGTGTAAATTCAAAAATATTAGATCAAATTAATAGTCTAATTTGTAACTAATTAATCTATGCAAGAGTTGAGATTGCCAACATGACACTTAGAGGTAACCACTTGGAAACAAAAACTAGGAGATGGGAACATGCAATTATAAACTATGGTTAAGAAATAGAAAACAATAAAATAGAAGAATCAAATACCCCTGGAAGTAGACTAAAAGTAGTGGAATAGGCTTGGAATGCAATGTAGAAGCTCAAGTCTAAATTTAGATGCAATAAGAGATAGGGTCAAATGTGTGGCTCAATGCAAATGACTTCAAGGTCAAACATGCCTCCTTATCATAAATGACCTTATAATGACTCAAAATTTCTAGAGGTGTGATTTTAGGTGTGTAGATTATATAATTGAAAAGAGCGGCTTGTGACATGTAAAGAAAAACAAATTAATCAAAAATATGATGCCCTATACTTTATGGAAAGACAAAAATAGACAAAAAGAAACACTTCCACAAGATAAAACTAATGAATTGAATTGTGTGGGATGTAGAAGGCTAGATGAAACTCTCAATGAAATTGGGACCTATATGAGTTTCTTTGTGAAAAGAGGGCATTGACAATGACATAATTGACCTAGTCAAATGTGCTAGAGCTAGAGAAAGGTGCTAGCACTGATGAGTTTGACCTAGTGGTGGGTTTGATCTATGCCTAGAATAACCCAAAAATTAAATGGCAACTCTAATTTGATCTTTTGAGAACTATTTTTTTTCTATAACTACCATAAATACATAAATTATGTTGGAAATAGGTGTTTTCATTGATGTCAACCCAATATGGGGTGTCATTGATGTCAAATGAGATGCTGAAGAATGTGCATACTCTGGTTGGTACAAGTCTACAGTGCAGTATAAGGATGGAATGATGATTTGTCTGTTGTCTAAGTATGTTGCAGAAGTAGGTATACATGTCCTGATGTACATACAATATGTTTACTTTGATGTCACTCTATTTTGATGTATTGCACATGTAGATTGGTGGCATAAGTCTTTGTTAAGCCATTCACAATGCACTCTCTAAGATAGAGTCAAGATATTTTGGTTTGCATTCTTTCACAAAATAAGGTTTTGTCTTATGGTACATAAGACAAGATGGTTGAGTTGTGAAGGTGCAATTTCCAAGTTTTCAAATCTTTAAACCTTTTGTAGTTGATAGTATTCTAGTTTATACTTTGGCAATATAAAGAGTTTATGAAGGACCAATAGGATGTTTTGCATTCCTCTGGTAAGATAGATGTGTTTGTGAGGACTTGGGGAAATGTTCACAAAGGTATATTTTTTTTCCTTGTAAGTCTCAAGTGTTTTGTTGGTCCACAAGATTAGTTTTTAAACAATAGTATGGTACAATTTGTCTAGGACGTTATGTTCTTGTATATTCAATGAATTTCTCCTCTTGCGCCAACATATGATGATCAGTTTCTTCATAAGAAGGCTAAGGAGATATTGTGCATGGACTATAATTCTTGCATCCTAATCTGCATGGTCATTTTGTTCTCTCCCTAGTGGTGTAAAGTTGTGTAGATGGTATTTTTAATGGTATTGTCATAATTTGGGCCACAAGACTTGTTTCCTCCATCAACAGTTGATCCTAACTAATTAATCTTGTTTTGGAGAAAGTGTTGTGATGTAATTGGGTCCTGGCATACGGTGTGTTGGTTTGCATCATGTTTTCTTTCATATTATATACATTTTAGAGCCGACTCATGTAGTATACTTTTTTTTTCTAAAGGACATCTTGGTGGTGACTTATTTGTGGTGATGAGTTGTTGGGGAGGATATATAAAGAAGAAAAAATCATTTGTGATGGTGATGATGTGCAAAGATAATATGGATTAAGCAAAATAGAAGGATGAAGTGTTTGAAGTCAGTGTGAAGGATTAATTGTGTGAAAAATTAAAAAAATCCAAAAAATGATGCAATCGAAGGATATATAAAGAAGAACAAATCATTTGTGATGGTGATGATGTGTGAAGATAATATGAATTAAGCAGAATAGAAGGATGAAGTGTTTGATGTCGGTGTGAAGGATTAATGCTTCCAAGATAATATGAATTAAGCAAAATAGAAGGATGAAGTGGCTCTTTCTCTCTCTCCCCTTCGCTTTCTACTTCTCTATCTCACCTATCTCTCCCTCCCTCCTCCCACTTCTCTCTCTCCTTCCCTCTCTACTTTTTTCTATATCACCTCTCTCCCTCTCTCTCCCCTTCCCTCTCTACTTTTATCTATCTCACCTCTCTCTCCCTCCCTACATCTCTCTCTCCTTCCCTCCCTCCCTCCACCATCTCTCTCTCTCTAATATCCTATCTCACCTCTCACTCATTCGGCGCCCTCCCTCTTTCCCTCTTCTCTCTCACTCATGCGTCCCTCCTTCCCTCTCTACTTCTTTATCTCCCTCCTTCACTCTTTCCCTCCTCCCTCTTGTCTCTCTCTCTTCACTCTCTCCTTCCCTCTTACTTCTCTCTATCTCTCTCTCCCTCCTCTTTCCTCTCCCTTGTTCCTCTCTTACTATCTCTTCCCTCCTCCCTACTCTCTATCTCACACAGTCTCACTCTCTCATTCTCTCTATCCTGCTTCTCACTCTCTCTCCCTCCTCCTTCCCTCCTCCTCTCTCTACTTGTATTTATCTATCTCCCTCCCTACTGTCTAGTTCCTCTCTCTTCTCTCTATATCTCTCTCTCTCTCTCTCTCTCTCTCTCTCTCTCTCTCTCTCTGCGCATATCCCTCCACCCACTTTGCTCCCTCATGCCTCACCCCTCTATCTCTCTCCCATCCTCTCCCTCTCTACTCTCTCTCTCTCTCCTCCCTCCCCTCCCCATATTTCTCTCACTCTCTCTGCCCTCTCTGCTCTCTCTCTCTCTCCCTCCTCTCCTCTCTCTCTCTCCTTCCCTCCTAGCGTTTTTCCATCTCCTCTCTGCCTCCCTACTTCCTCCCTCCATCCCTATCCTGCCTCTCTCTCCTTCCCTATCTACTAGAAGTGGGTATAGGAAAGGGAAGAGATAAATAGAGAGGGGAGGAGGAGGAGGTGTGAGAGAGAGAGAGGGAGAGAGAGGGAAGGAAGGAGGGAGGGATGGAGAGGTAAATAGGCATAGGTGAGATAGAGAGAAGTCGAGAGAGGGGGAGGGAGGGAGTGAGAAAGAGAGAGGGAGAGAGAATGGTGAGATATAGAGAAGTAGAGATGGAAGGGGAGAGTGATAGATAGAGAGAAAGAGAGGGGTGGATGCAGAGGTAGGTAGAGAGAGGGATTAGGGAGATAAAGAGAAGTAGAGAGGGAGGGAGAAGGTATGGAGGAGAGAGGTGAGATAGGAGAAATAGAGGCTGAGGAGTGATGGAGGAGGTGATTAGAGAGAGGGGAGGAGATAGAAGATGGAGGGGAGTATAGAGGGAGGTAGGGAGGGAGAGAGAGAGGAGTGAGATATAGAGAGAAACAAAGAGATAGAGACAAAGAAAAGATAGAGAGAGGGAGGTAGAGAGAGAGGGTGAGATATAAAAATAGAGAGGAAGGAGAGAGAGAGAGAGAGAGAGAGAGAGAGAGAGAGAGAGAGAGAGAGAGAGAGGATGGACAGGTGGAGAGGTAATTCTTGAGCTCAAGGGAGAGAGAGAAAGAGAGAGGTCTAGAGTATAAGGGATAAACAATGAGTGAGATAGAGAGAGGGAGAAAGATGGTACAACTTAATGATTACTAAAATTTGACCTCCTGATTATTAAGATTTGACATGTTGATTACTAAAATTTGACTAAGTCTAAAAAATTATAAGATCTTCCAAAAACTAGAGTTTGCATTATAACTCCTATAGATCTAAAACTACTCTCAAACATCTTGAAACTATATACATGAAACATAATTTAAAGTATAAGAAAGTAAATGTCCTTATGTAAATGTCAATGTTTATTTCATGTATATAGTTTCATTTAATGACAAGGAGAAAGACAACGACAAAGACAAAGACAAAGAAAAAAGAAAAAGAAAAAAAGTTAATGCAAGACATAACACATTATGGCTTGGTAATGACCAAGCCTAGGCTTAGTCACTACCAGCCCATAACACAAGCACATTTCAATATAACATGCTTGTGTTTTCTCTATTTTAGGACCAAAAAGTGGAGTGGCCACTTTTTGGTCCCCCATCTTGGTGCACATGCCCAATAACCTAACTTAATATCGATTTTTAAAAACACCTTCGCTCCCTTAATTTGATCAAACAAGTCATCTATCCTTAGAAGCAAGTAAAAATTCTTGATTGTTAACTTGCTCAACTACTTGTAGTCCACACACAATTGAAGGGACCCATCCTTCTTCTTCACAAAAATAACCGATGCACCACAAGGAGAAACACTGGGATGAATATGACCCTTTTTCCTCCAATTATACCATGTTCTCATTAAGCTCCTAGGTAGTCATCCTATATGATTTCCTTGACACATGTTGGGCTCTTGAATCTAGATCAATATGAAAGTCAACCTCATGCTTGGAAGGCAAGCCAAGTAATTTTTCTGGAAAGCATCTATAAACTCCTTAAGGATAGGGTGATTTTCCAATGATATCTCTATCAAATCCTCAAAATAAACCTCTAATTTATCATTGATCATGATGGAAAACATCTGATATCCCTTTTGCATACATTGCTTAAGCTGCATAGAAAAAATAATACAAAGTGAAATGGGTCTTTAAATTCCCACAATCTCTACAGACACACCAAAATCATCCAAAGACTCAATCCTCTTACACCTACAATCAATCTTTTCCTGATGATCATCGAGCCAATCCATGCCAAAAATAACATCATATGAACCCAAAGGGGTAACTCTAAGATCCACTAACATGACAAAGAAACCAACCCCCAACTAAAAATCCTTAACCACCGAATCCACTGCTACCTTAGATCTAGAGGCTAATTCAACCTCCCATTTATCCTCCTACCTTACTGTCATTGGCTTGCTATGCTCCACCAAAGAAGGATAAATTAAAGAATTTGTAGCTCCTGATTCAACTAAAACACCAGCGAAAATACCATTTACCATACCGACTACCCTAATGACAGTGGCCTAGTAGTCTCTTACCATTGCAAACACCCAATGGGATTTACCCAAATCACCTATTGTCTGCTTTAAAGTGTTTGCTCTCTTCCCAACTCTAAACCCTTGAGACACTCCCAAGCCAAATGTCTCAAACCACCACATACATAGCATGGTACTCATGTATGAACCTACATTGATGAGGCTCCACTAGATTGAGAAATTCTAGGCTTACTGGAACCACTATGATCCCCTCAGAAGGACTACTGAGTAAAGGATGGACCGAAACGCTAAGCCTAGGGTTGTTGATCCCTATGGGGACCCTAAGTTTTCCTCAACCTAATATGGCCTCCATGTGGACCTTGATGCTATCTATGCCTCTAACCCTACTATTGCTACTGCTAATGTGGCCTCTGTGGTGTTATAGGAGACCTATTTCCCCCTTTTTGAGGATATGGTAGTCTACAAAACCCCTGCTTTGTCTAACTCTGGTTGCGGTTTCTAAACCAATCTTGTGCCTCTTGTGACCTACCATGAACCTCCTTTGCTATCAAAACCTTCTCTATGACCACGCATAAGTTCTCTAGATTATCCATCCTCATTGGACTAGAGATACTAGGGTTCAACCCCTTGACAAATCTATTGATGATCAAATTTTCATCCTGGGTATATTCAACATACTAAAGTAACTCTAAAAGTTTACTCTCATATTGAGGCACTAAGAGTCCCCTCTGTTGGAGGTCATGAAACTCGTCTATCCACCTCTACCTAAAATTCTCTAAGACATAAGGTTCCCTGAACTGCTCTAGGAACATCTCCCAAGATAATGTGTCCAAAACCAAGTAGTTCTTTTGTTCCTCTTTCCTCCACCATGTAGAGGTGGTCTCTCTCAATAGGTGAACTGCAAAATGTGCTTTCAGGTTGATCTCATAAAAGTGCAAACCAAAACACCTCTCCAAACTAAGCAACCATGACTTTGCCTCCACTCCATTGGTGGAGCATGCAAAGGTAGGAAACTAAAGATGTAAAAGCTCTCTAACATGGTCATTTTTATCTCTTTGCACCCTCTGCATTACCTCCACCACAATACAAGGCTACTCACATCAAGGTGGGGGAATGTGCACTGACTCATCTTCAACGTCTTCAACCTAAACCTCTCAAAAATGAGGAGGGCTCCTACTTCGCTCAAGACGAGTAGAAGCATGCTCCTCCACCTCATGAGACACTTGATTTTCTTGCTACACCCCAATAGTTGGTGACAAAATCTCCTCTATAACCCCATCTAAATTTTGAAGATCTTGCAAGATTTGATGTCCTAGTTCGGGCTAGGGTTGACATTGACTACCCTTAGACTAGTGGGACTTAGAATGTACCTCTTGAGAATGTGCTCCACCCGACGTGCTGGCCCAAGTGAGAACTCTCTTATATCTACAAGGCATCTACATAATACAAAACATACATTTTATTTTAAGCACTTAACATGAAACCTAAAGTTCCTAGTGTTGGAACCTTGGCTCTAATACCAAATGTCATTCCCAAAAAGTTCACAACCTAAAATTATTTTTCTTATTTTTTGATGCTACTAAGATAATTTAAGTTTGCATCTAGTCTCCCCACCGTCCCCATGGTATTGGAGGGCATGTTGTGCCAACGTCACTTGTCACGTGAAAAAAAATTACCAGGTGCATTGCAATTTATAGGGGTGGCTACCCGATTCCGATTCCTACAATCTAAAAAAAGAAGATAATTTAAGTTTTCAATGCTTGCACACATTCAATGACATCATTTTTATGATGTTATAGTATCACTTTATACAACGAGGATCAAGGTTTTGAAAACACATACTAGTCTACAAATGCTCTAATAAAAAAAACTAGTTTTCTCCCTAGAAGAACTAGGAAGCTAGAAGATCTTATGTGTTTGAGAACTTCTCAGGTTGAAATATTTAATGATCTGATAATAGAGTTTCCTAGATTAAATTAATAATTTTAAAAAATATTAAATTTCCTACTCATCCTACATTAGTCTATCAAGTTCAATTTAAGGATCATGTCACTAAGCAATCATTCAAGTGTGAGCAAGAAATAAATAAGAATAGACTAAAATTAAACTAAATTATTAACACTATAATAACTATTCTTATTGAACTACTAAATTAAATTACAATGACTAAGAAATCTAATCTCAAGCACTCAGAATGACGAGTTTAGAGTATTAAAAATCTAATAAATTTCCAATTAACATCTACTTATTTTCTTCTAAGTTTAAACTCAATTGAGTATTTATTTAGCTAAAGTTAGAATTTTCATAATAAATCAAAGACAAACTAAATTAAATTATACTATTCTTAAAACCTAAGTTTCTAGTTTCCTTGTTTAGTATAAATTTGCCTACTTCCTTCTAATAAAAATAATGTATCTACACTTATCATGCTTATCTAAAGTTGGAAGTAAAATTAATATTAAATTAAATCAATATTAATTATTCAAATTAAATCTAATGTATTCTATAAAGGAATATTTATCAATAAAGACAACCATTTTATTATTGTTGAACTAATTTTATCAGGTTTGAGAATGATTATCACTTTACTAAATTTCATCCTTGAATTATTATGCCTATAAATATTACATCCTACATTTTCAAAGAAAATTAAAATTAAAAGGATTATTTATATATTATTAATCACTTATTCCAAATTCATAATTATCTTACTGATTTTATTCACAAGGATTAAATTTATTCCCTATTTGAGAGTTTTTAAAATTAATAGGAACTACCTTTTGTTTTAACAAATAACCAACTCAACTAAATAAATTTTCCTTTTGATCTAAAGTTATCATTGTTATCAGTTTTTTATTTACTCAGATTGCATTGTTTTCATTGATTGTTTTGTTGCAGGAAGCTATTGAAATTTTAGGGCATGACATAAATGGAAGTCTATAGACCTAATGGACAGTCCAAAAGTTGCATCTAGACTCCACACAAAAGATAGGTGAACAACAAGAATGATAATCCACATACTCACTATGGAATAAATGACAGTAAAAGTAATTCTATAGTCATCAAGTAAATACACTTGATGCACAGTCCATGATAGTCATAATCACTGCTAAATGACACATGACAAAGAAGACAAAGAAATCTAAATGATAGTGGACAGTTATGCTAAGCTAGCTTTTGGCTTTGATTGTGTGCAATTTTTTTACATCAACGTTTCAAACACACTACATGATCTATGATCCATCATCATAATGGACAGTGTTCCATGAAAAGGTAGTCGACAGTATGTTATGACAGATGCATGTCGAACCAAATGACATTTTATATGTTTCTTTAGGAGTTAAAGGAAAGTGACAAGGAGAAAGGAAGACAACAACAATTGGAAGATATGACTGTCATTTTCCACACAAGGTAGTCTAGAAAAGTGTCGCATCTAAAAAATGATACTCCACAAGGCTGTCACAGTCATTAGTATATAGAAGACAGTTAAGTGGCAGTCCTTCAAAGAAGACAATTATATGGAGAGGGAAGAACACCAAGCAAGCAGCCACAAATGAAGTATAACAGTCCACATGAAGTAGCATGACAGTATTAGGCAGATGAGGGGTAGAGAAACTTGCATGAAAGTCCATGTGAAGGACAAGGCATAGACTAAAAGCCATGTATATTACAGTGAGCATAAGTCTACAATGGCCGGTGAATAGTCCATGCAAGAATACTTAATGTGAATAGTAATCACAACACGGTTGAAACTGACAGTCTTTAGTGAGAAGTGTTTATATGTGACATTGATTTATTCTGATGAAATCAAACTTGTGAAGTCAGTAAGGGAAAGTCATTAAATAACCCTACACTACTGTAAGGGTATCAGAAGCCATCAAAGCTTTGTATAAAGAAGATATCTATCAAATTATTAAAATAAACAGGTGTAGGGCAGGTCAGATACAACAAAGCATCAAATGCTACATACCAAACAGGGTTGTATTTGTTAAAGTGAAGCTCTTTTGAAAGAGCCTTCAAAGCTTAAAGTTTGATGGTTATCAAAAATTGAATGATCAGGAACATCTATCAAAATATTATGTAAAGAATTTATACAAACATAAGGACTGTTCAAAGTGGGGTAAATATGACCGTAGGAGTTAGGGAAGTTGAAAAGAACAAATTTGGAATAATTTTTTTCCTTCTCAAAGTTGTATACTGGAGTGATTGATTCTATCTTGTGATGAAATGGTTTGTCCTTGATTTATTGTCTCATTCTTCTTGCCTTTATACAGTAGTATATGTTGTTGCAGGTCATAGCTTGTGCTTATCAAATTTCTACAACTTTCAGCTCTGCCTTCCTCCTGAATGTTGCTATGAATTATAAACCTTGCTATGAAATACTAATGCAAAAATATGTCAAGTATGAGTTGTGTATGCTAGTTAGTTTAGTTGGTCTGATTGTGTATACATAGGCAAGTGCAAATCACTCAAATTTTTGGTGTATCACCTCAATTTTTTATGTCTTAGGTTCATATTCAGATCCAATTTCTATCCTTTTTCCTTGGAACAGTAGTAGAATAGGTTAGCTTTAGGTGGTATATTAGGGGAACCAACCCTCGCTAGATATTCACTCCAACTTTTAGGTCACCCACAGCCTAAGAGTGTTTTCATTGTGTCAGTTGGAAGGAGAATTAGCTTCATCAATCCTCCAAAGGGTGCATTCTAATGTGACAATGTTTTTTGACACACTCGGTGGGACTTGGTTTGATGATCCTAACATCTTCCATCGAAGAATTTGGGTGTGTTCTTAAGCATATTTTTCCATACAGGGAAGATTTCTTCAACACCATGGTGACTCTAAGTTCAAATATACTAGTATACGTAGTCCAAGTGCAAAGATCATCAAGGATCAGTTTTGGTGACATTCATGATCTTTTCCTTTGTGTGAAGTCTTACAACCACCTGGTGATTTGCTAGTATGTGCTTATTTTTCTTAGATCATACCTTATCATTCTTGTTTTAAAAGAATATTTCAATTAACTTCCAAGTTACTTAAATGATATAGCATGTTGAGATATCATGGAAAATATGTTCCTTCCCCACTATTTTACCAAAACGCAATTTCAAGGCCTCTCCATCATCCATATCAAAATGAAAACTTTGTTGGTTTCATCCTAAATGACCCTGTCACAATAAGATATCAGCATGTTCATCATTTTTTCCACCCTCCCACCCTTTCTCAACCTTCTTGACAGCCTACCCATGCTTTCAACTAGCCTCAAGAAGCCTATTTTGTTTAATCAACATGGCTACTCTCATAGTCAGCCTCAACATGTAGATAACATGAGCATTGAAGATATGGTGTTGAACTTGCAAAAACAATTAGATGATGTTACAAGAGAGCAGGAGTATAAATTGTAGCAGGAGGAGTTGGCTTATTAAATTTATCTCCACGAGTAGGAGATGGAGGCACAATAAAGGTATAGGTAAGAGTAGATGAAGTTGTTGCTTGCCCAGGCACAAAGGCAAGAAATCTAGTCAGCCTCTTACACTCCTAGTTTCAGACAAGCACCTCTTACAACAATAAATCAACCTATGGAAGAGGAGGTTTCTAAGTTCAAGATTCCAAGTTTTAGGGGACCTCATCCATTACAAGAACCTATACTTATACAATATCGGTCTATTATTCCATAAGAGAATCCCTCTCAAAGACTTACACTTCCTCAAGAAACTCGGAAAACCTTTCAAAATTCCCTATCAAATCAGTTTTCTTGTCCTAACACTATTTGTCTTTTCAAAGGAGGACCTATTGTTTGGCAAGATAGATGGTTTAGTGAGCAGAAGAAGGAGGTGTTTGAGGTGGAAGAGGAGCAATGCGTTACTGGTGAACCTTCATGTGATATGGAGATAGAAAAATCAAACTTTTTGCAAGAGGATAATGAGCACAATCATCCAGAATAGTAGGACATCACACAAGAAAAAAGTGATAAAGATGAGAATTTGACAATCTTTTTGGAAGAGATTCCTTATTTTATTGACAAAGATGAGGAGAGTATTTTGATGTCAATGTCAACACAAGGTTTGGAATAGCAAGAAGATGTTAAAGACTTTGATGAATTGTTGGTCCATGAAAACCAGTATGAGGATGAAGCCTTGACTCATGAAGAATACAAAGATAGTCCTATTTTGGAGTTTGGAGAGCTTGAGGTTCATGAGTTTTCTCGTCAAGTTTAACATTATATCAAGCCAGAACTCTTGCTTCAAGGAGATGATCATGATATAAATCTTCAAGAGAGCTGCTATTAAGTCAAAATCAGTCCTCTCATGCAGAAAAGTAAAGAATAGTTCAAAGATGACTTGTTTTTGGATGAGTTAGAGGATTTTTGTTCAAATTTAAATGTCAAACCAGAATTTCTTGAAGAGGGAAATCATGAACAACATGAGCATAGTGCAAAAATTACTATGTTTCCATCAAATGAGTCACATGAAGAAAAGAATTCAAATCAACATGATGGTAGAGAAGCTGAACATAATCAAGAAGTTAAGGCTGTTCATTGGGATACCCTTTCACGAGGATGTCCTATTAGGCATTTAGCACATTTGGATGCCATCAAGAAGGAATCACCATGTGTCATACTTGATCCAAGGCACAAGATTGAGCATCAAGAAGAATAGGTTCAACCAACCTATCCATTTCAAAACAACTATTTTTTCAATCAACTAATGTGGGTAAGTGATTTTGTCTTCGCTTTTGGAGGATTATTTCAATAGCTTGTCAATTACCCACCCTTTCTCCACCCATGTCGATTGTTCAAAAACATGAAAAACATTACAAGTTGATGAGGAAGGGCAACTATTTCAAAGAACCTATTAATGACTTTGTTTAAGTAACCTCCCTATATTCCTCCAAGTGTTGATTGCACATGTTTTAGTTAATGTTTTCTATTGTAGTTGTATTTAGGTAGTTTCTTGTTGTCTGATGTTTTGTTGGATGTTCAAGAGGTACTAAAAGCTATCTGTCAAGTCTTTGGTCTTTGGTATTCTTTTCGTTTTGTTTCAGGCCTTCTATGACTCCTTGCCCAATGGATATCCAAGACTATTAGGTTTTAGATGCTTAGAAGGCGATAATCCCACAAAGGTAGCCAAAGATGTTAATATTTTTGTGGCATTTGGTCTGAATAGTCTTTTAGTAGGTTTCAAAAAGTTTTAGAGGGTCACAATTTTTTATTAATAGATCTTTGGATATCTTAAGTCATTTTCGTGAGAAGATAAGTCACTTTTTTGGTTCAAGGTGCAAGGAAAAGAAAGGGGAAATAAAGTAAAAAGTAAAAAGTAAACTTTCAATGCATTAAAACACACACCAAGTTAGAGGGAAGAGTTGAAAATGTCTTCTTTTAAAAAATTTAAGCATTTCAGCCACGTTGCATGAGAGTTTCTAATTGGTTGAATGTTAAAGGAGTCTTTCTCTAAGCTTGGCGTGGAAATTGATTGCTACACTCGATTGCCTTGTTCTAGAAGAAAATAGCATGTTTTAGATGAAAGATGAATACTTGGAATGTTGCAAGATAAATGGAAAACTTGGCATGATGCATGAAAGTTGAATATTTTCAAGGAGCTCATATACATTTCACCCATGTTGTAGGCCTATGTGTTTGTTGTTATAAATCACCAGGTATGCTTCCTATTGTTGGACATTTATATGTTCTCGGGATTTTCATGGATTATGTATGAAGTTTTGGGGTTTTGAGTTGCTTAAAGTGTTTGAGTTAAAGAGATTCTTGAGAAGTCTAAGAAAAGATTTTCCAAATAGGGAGAAATAATCCAAATAACTGAAAAAGTTCAATAGAAAACCCTAGCATTGTTGAAACCCTAGGAGGAGGTGCGTGTGTAAAGATTAGTAGGAAATATCAAAAGTTCTTCAGAAGTGAACCACTCTTCATTACAAAGACTACCATCATTAGATAATAGCAGTATCAAGTAACCGTAAGAGAAAAAAGTTAACAAGAGTATGATGGGTTTTCAAAGCTTTCAAATGATGATATGACAATGTTCTATGAAAGGTCATCAATATGACAGTGAAGGGAGAGTCTATGATTAATATAAGAATAATAACAAGGCACTATCCAATGTACAAGCCTGTGACAACTGTGTTAACATATGACAATCCTTCGAGACATAATGGATAGTTCATAGGTTACAATGTCAAGTTATAGAACTTAACCAAAATACATGCCCAGATGAGATGAAAATGAGATATGTTACATGTCCTATAGTCATGCAAACTTGTTTGCTATTGTTAGATAGAAGACATGTAAGAAGGGCTCTTCTAGTGTCATGCAAACCTCATTCAGTTCAAGATGGAGGCTCAAGAAAGGTACAAGAGAGCAGTGATCTATGTTTGAAGTACTCCAAGGCTCCAAGAGAGCAGTGATCTATGTTTGAAGTACTCCAAGGATGATAGTCATATATCCAATAAAATGTGAAAAGGGGCAGTGATCTATAAGGTTTTGCGTCAACAATTAAAGAAACCAATTAAGAGGAATTGAGCTTTCCAAAGCTGAAGAAAACAATGTAACCAAAACATTGTTTGGATCCTATTCTAATGTTGGAGAGTTTATGAAAGAACTTCAACTCAAACAAGGTAAAATTACAAATTCAATGGTGCCATCTAATGTTAATATTCCATCAACTGGCACAACACCTTTTCCTAATTCAATAACCAAACTAGATCAATCTATTGTCAACCAAGATCAAAGAAAGCAATTTGAGACTACATCAACATTTCTATCAATAATTCAATAACATGGTCATGCTATTAGAAGGAAGAGTGTAAAAGAGATTTGTGAAGTAAAGAAGGTTCCTCCTTCTTGGAAATTGTGTGTGGCATGACTCCTCTAAACTCATTGCCAGTATCATCTCCTAATACATTAGCTACTGTCTTAGTGATTCCTCAAGGCAGTGCTTCCAACTGAAAAATTTCTTCAGGTTTCTTACAGAGTTGATTAGGTACATCAAAGTCATTGTAGACCTATCCTACTTTTGAGCTCATAGAGATGTAACAATAACACCAACTACATCAAAATTCACAAAAATAGCTATAAAAGTCTCAGTATCCTGTCAATCCTAATTACCTTGGGAAAATAAATTTTGCAAGGGATAATCCAAATCAACAAATGAATTCAAAAACCATGAATAGTGCAAATCAACTAAAGATTCATTAGATAATTCAAAAGCAGCAGTATCAATTCCAAAGAGAAGAGTTAAAAGGTAGTCTACAGACCCAAAGGATAGTTCAAAGGTTACATCTAGAATCCACACAAAAGATAGGTGAACAACAAGAATGATAATCCACATAATCACTAGGGCATAAATGATAGTAAAAATAATTCTATAATCGAGTGAACTATCCAAGAACACAATGCTTGATGCACATTCCATGATGTTCATAATCACTGCCAAGTGACACATGACAAAGAAGATAGAGATATCTAAATGACAATGGATAATGTTTTATGAAAAAGCGGTCCACAATATGTTATAATAGTGGAATGTCAAACCAAATGACAGTGTACATGTTTCTTTAGGAGTTTAAGGATGGTGACAAGGAGCAAAGAAGACATAACAATAGTTGGAAGATATGACTGTCATTTTCTACATAGGGTAGTCTAGAAAAGTGTCAGATCTACAGAACGATACTCTACAGGGAAGTCACAGTCACTAGTATCTAGAAGACAGTCAAGTGGCAGTCCTTCAAAGAAGACAGTTATATGGAGATGGTAGAACACCAAGCAAGCAACCACAAATGAAGTATGACAGTCCACATGAATTAGCGTGACATTATTAGGAAGTTGAAGGGTAGAGAAACTTGCATGACAGTCCATGTATATTACAATGAGCATAACTCAACAATGGCAGGTGAATAGTCCATGCAAGAATAGTTTATGTGAATAGTCATCACAACAAAATTAAAATTAGCAGTCCTTAGTGAGCAACATTTATATGTGACAATGCGTTATTGTGATGAAATCAAACTTGTGAACTCAGCAAGGGAAATCCATTAAATAACCCTACACTACTATAAGGGTATCATAAGCCATCAAATATTTGTATCATGAAGAGCACTATCAAATAATTGAAATCAAACATATGCAGGGCAGGTCACATACAACAGAGCATCAAAGAATACATTCCAAACATGGTTTTAGTTTTTATAGTGAAGCTCTTTTGAAAGAGCCTTAAAAGCTTAAATTTTGAGGGTTGTCAAAAGTTGACCGAGCAGGAACATCTGTCAAAATCCTATATAAACAGTCTATGAAAACATAAGGAGTGTTCAATGTGGGGTAAATATGACCCTAGGAGTTAGGGAGGTTGAAAGACAAATCAAGAACATTTCCTATTTGAATGCAAGAAGCAATTTGAAGAAATTGATGGTCATAAAAAACAATTATGGCAGCCATGCAAGAGGTGGAAACACAAATTTGAGTCTTATAAGGATAATTTCCATATCTTTCAGTTGAATAAGTCAAAGATGATCATCTTCTACGCCTAGCTGGAGCATCCTAAGGAGTCAAACAACGAAAGTAGTTTCCCAAGCACCCATGGAAGTTGGTCAAACAGTCAAAGCATTCAAAGTATGTGCCCTATAGTCACTCGTGTTGTTGAATGTGCAAGTGAATGCCTAGTAAAGGCAGAAATGATATATACTTTGATAATGAGAACTTCTGGTTTAATATATAGACTATTTATCAAGCATTATAACTTAGTTTTTTTTGAGTAAGAACATACTGTAAACAAAATTATACACAATTTTTTCTTAGACTTTTTATCAATAAAAAACAACGTTTTGCCTTCTCAAAGTTGTATACTGTGCAATCTTATGGGAGTGATTGGTTCTATCTTGTGATGAAATGATTTGTCCCCGATTTATTTCTCATTCTTCTTCTATATAGTAGTATATGTTGTTGCAGGTCATATCTTATGCTTATCAAATTTATACAACTTTCAACTGTGAGAATCCCTCCTCCTGAATGCTGCTATGAATTCTAAACCTTGCTATAAAATAGTAAAATACTAATACAAAAATATGTCAATTATGAGTTGTGTATGCTAGTGTGTAGTTGGTTTGATTGCCTATACATAGGCAAGTGCAAATCACTCAAATTTCTGGTGCATCAATTCAATTTTTATCTTTTAAGTTCAGTTTTGGGTCCATTTCTATCTTTTTTCTTTGGAACAACATTAGAATAGGTTAGCTTTATGTGGTATGATAGTGGAACCAGTCCTCTTTGGAGATTCACTTCAAATTTTAGGTCACCCATAGTTTAGGATTTTTTCCATTGTGTCAATTGGAAAAAGAATTAGCTTCATCAATCCTCCAAAGGAAACATTACAACTTAACAACAAAAACCAAGATGTAATTTTTTTTCCCTGGATGGTGTATCAATAGATCTACCAAAATCTATCCCCCATTTTTTAAATGGTTCAAGAACCACTTAAGGGTGAAGAAGCATCTTATAGGAAAATGCAGGGCATCCCATTCTTTGACATTGATAGTAAATCCATATTCAGGGTATGCCAATAGTATCCAACTCTGAGAATCGTGTGGCTAGTCCTTAAAGCTGAAAAGTATTCACTAGGTGACTCATCATGACATGTATGAATGATGTCATATAATTTATTTTTGATGCACACCTTCATAAAATATTATTAGGAAAACATTCAAATGATATACCATTCAACCTTTTAAAGAATGAGCTATTTCTAATTAGTTACATTTTACTTTTTTTCTTACTTAAATATAAAGGGCACTTCCTAGTTAGGCACATCTAAAAACCATGATGATTGACTTGAGATGGGAAATAAGTGCTCATTAGGAAAATAATTATGTATTGGTTCCTTACTCCCTTATAAATCCAACCTTGAGAAAAAATTGATAACTATGATATCTTTTCTAGGTTTGTCAACAATAGTTATGTCGAATTCTTACAACACTAACCAACAAACAATTCAAACTTCCTACTATGGTTTTATTCATGAGATATCTAATGGTTCAATGGTTTGTATGGACAAAGACCTATCTTGTACTTTAGTGGTAGAATTTGTTAATGGTATAAACTATAAAGAAATTTTTCTGTTGTTATTTTTTGTTGGATTCAGGTTCTTGTTAATGTATATAGCATGCATACTACCTAATTAGTTTATATCCTAACACTACCCCTATTAAATGATTGGAATAATTGGTATGGATGTGGAAAAACTCTTCCTAGTTGGGTCCTTTTATAACAAGTGTTGACTTCTTGAATAGTTCAAAATATTGTTGGCATTAATCAATCTACTTAAATTCACAATCTTTTCTTACCAAAGAAAATAGTGGATTGGCTATTCTACTAATTTTTTAAATAAATATCATGTAATAACCAACATGCCCCAAGAATCTTATCACCCTAATTGATGTTTCAAGGGAAGGTATTTACAATTACATAATTATCTCAATCTTCTTAGGGTCTACCTTAATTCCTTCTTGGGAACATGGTGTCTCAATACTATTCCTTCACTCATCATGAGACACTTTTCATGATTCAAGGATAGTTGACACTCTTCACGCCTTGAGTGAATTTTTTCAAGACTATCTAGAACTTCCCCATATGTTTTCCCATGGATGGTGAAATCATCCATGTACACCTCAACATATGTGTTGGTAAAATCAATAAATATTTCTAGGACAACAAGCTAAAAGGTTGTTAGGGAAGTACATAATCCAAATGGTAGGAATTTGTATGCATAAATACACCAAAGAAAAGCGAATGTGGATTTTTCCTATTCTTTTAAGGCTAATTGATAATGATCATAGCCACTAAATCATCTAAAAATGAGAACTATTGTCAACTAGGTTATCCAAAATTTGATCAATGAATGGTCTAGAGGAAAGTAATATTTCTTTGAAGGCTTTGTTCAACCTCCTATAATGTATGCAAATATGCCACTTACCATTACTCTTACGCATAATTACCAATGGTGAAACCCATTCACTATCTAAAGTAGGGTAGATAAATCCTTCCTATAATAATTTTTCAATATCCTTCTTCAATATGTCTCTTAGTGCAAGATTTATTGTCCTTTATGGTTGTCTAATAGGTCTAACATCCTTAGTATAAATATGATGTGTGCATATATTTGGATTGATTACTTTTGTATCTTTTATCCAAAGCAAATGCATCAATATAGATTTTTAGTAACTCTATGACTTAGGCTTCTTCTTTATCTATCAAACAACTACTCATGGTGAGCTACTTACCTAGTTGGGCAATGATTTTTTTTATCCTTGAGTAGATAGAGTCAACTTCATGGTAGAGGCTCATTAGAGTAAATTGAGAAGACAACACCCCAAGCTTTCCCTCTAGAAATTAATAGAAAAAAATATGATCAAACAATTTTTTTGCAATACAAAACTGCAAATAAGTGAGCCACAAAATATTACTACATTCTCAAGGTTCTACAACATGTGATGACACACTTTACACACACACACCAATGCAAGATGCATGGTGACACAAGTGGAAGAATTTAAAATGCTAAGAGATCAAAAACCATAGTTGGCATGGAAAACAAGACAAGGAGGAGAGAAAAAATTCCTAAAACCATTAGAACATCCTCTAACATCTCTACAAGACCACCCTCCAAATTTCACTAGTTTACAACAACCAATTTTGGGCTTTAGAGAGAAAATGCCTATGGATTAGAATTTGAGATCTGATGTGGAATTGGAACTTATTTTTGAGTCCTAAATCCCTTTTAACATCCACCTTATGCTAAAACAATGGAATAGAATCAACTGCACCTGAACCTTGGCCATCACTTAAACTTGGGACTTGTTCCAAGTTTGAGGTTCCCCCTACCCTTTAGCTCTTGCAATACTACTAAGAATTCTTCATGGACCTTTGGCACATGCAAGGACATGGTAGTTGTTCTCAATTCTAAGTTTCCCTTCACCCTATGTAATGTGTGGTACAATGTGAAAAATACCTACTAACTTGTGAGTGTTCGACCTCTGTAGGGACTTGGAACCTTTGGTTTTGAGTCCCTAACTTTCCCTAGTCCTTGAAACCTATCATGATCTAACCCATTTTTTAAATACATATATACATTAACAATCCACACACACTGGAATTTTTCCCAAGTACCAAGTACATCCTCACTCCCATAGCCTACCAAGCAACTTAGTAGAGCAAGACTTGGACCTAAAACCAAATCTAGACATAGTCCAAAGTCTAAAGTTTTCTCTAACACCCATAGCACAACAACATAAAACCCTTTGAAGTGTGGGGTTTAGAATTCCTTATTGACCAAGAAAATTTTGAGATTCAAGTCCCAACTTCGACTTGGCACTCAATTACTTCCCGGGAAAAATACAAAAAGGAAACTAAAAAGGATCAGTTTCTTCACTCAACAATACATAACTTCCTCAATTTATGGGTTGTTTAGAAATGGTCCAAGGAAAATACTCAAGGGATCACATGCATTAGATATTAGTCATATAAGGGTTTCTTGAAGGACATAATTCCCAAGAGAGGAGGTAAAAATAACCACTAGTTCTTTAACACAAGGGAAAAGACTACAAAATACAACATGAATGATGAGCTCAAAAATTATCCCCATTTTCATGTTTTAAGTTTCATATTTCTCATGACATTTCTAAACATTTCCAAGAAATTGTCCTTAATTTCTTGTCTATCCTAAGTATTAAATCATTGAGAATGATATATGTTATATCGTTGAATGGTTGTGTGCATTTATGAATGTTTATAAAATATGATAGTGTTTTATGTTAGTTATGGTAATTTATGATATGGAGATATTGTTGAGATAAACTAACACCTGTGCAAAAAAGAACTAGTCACCCCAAACAAAGGTCACATGTCAACATGCAGCCAAAGGAGTGTTTGTCTACAACAAACTAAAGGAAGAAATAGCTGAGTACTATAGGAGTGGTTCAATTATAAAACATTCTCTTTATCACTGATTCCATCATCAATAATGAAAATATCTACGAAGATAAGAAGGAATAATTTATGACAGTAACAGGTCATGGTTCATAAATGTGGATTATGCTTTGTTCAACATTTTTTAATTTATAACTACCTTCTTCATGAGATGAAGAATTATAACAAGACTATGATACTCATACACCTCTACACGATTAGTTTCCTATTTATATTTTTCTTGGGATAGGAATAAGTCCTCTCCCTATGTTTGTGGAAGAGTTGAAAAATGTTGTTAAGATGTTTACAGTCCAAAATAATTAGACTATCCAAATCATGTATATATGGCAGATCTTGTATAAGTCAGAGATCTAGCATATTTTTCTATCAATACTCTTGTTGTCAGTATTTTTGTTATCAACTTTGAGTTATAATTCCAAAATACAATAAAGAAAAATATTTAGTCAAATAGATGGTGTGTGCATGAAAATTTTGTTCAATATGAATGATTTAAGCAATAAAAACTAAACAAACACAAGATCAAGCAAGCACTCAAGATTAGACTAAGAAATCTAAAAATTTATAAAATCAAACCAAACTGAAGTATGTTAGACTCCTAATGCAGAGCAGGGGTGTAAAATGTTCCAACACACTCAAAAAACCACTCTTGAGAATATTTAGTCATCAAACAATGGGCTTTCCTTCACAAACACCTATTATTGCTTGTAGCCTTTCAAAAATGACCTTTTGGGCATAAATTTTGGAGTAGGCCTGATCTACAAAAAAGGTGACCCATTTCAGATACCCATTTGTCTCTTCATACACATATCTCAAAATGAGGTAGGGTTCCTTTGTATGGAAAGGCTCAAAAAATGGCTGTCCTCCTTTTGACTAGGCCTAATTAGGCAAGTAGGCATGATACTGTTGGGTTCAGGGATTCAATGGGTCTCAAATTTTTCTCCAACACTTCAAACACATCACATATGGCCTAAATCAACAACTCCTACCACAAGGATCATTCCCCAATGGCATACAACAAATTTCTCCAAATCACTAGGGCTTCTAGGTCTGATATATGAGGATATCAGACTGTTATTGTTCTCCCACACACGCAAACTCACTCCTCTATCTCTGCAAACTTGGGGTATTGAAATACCTATTAACATGGGCCATTCCATCAAGTTTTAGAGTTTTCTACCAGTGGAATGGAGTTTTATGCATTTTATTCACTCATTGGTTACCCTACCTAGGGTTTAGACCAGTCTAAAGAAAAATTAACACAACTTGCTTGAATCTCAATGAAATTACATGCAACCAATGCCAAAGGAAAGAAGATTCAATTCCCTTTCATCCAAAATTGGTTTTGAATCAGTGCAGGATCGTACAGATCCATACAATGCAAAAGAACAACGAAGAAACGTTATGAATTGTAGAAACAACATAATTCTTTTATTGATTCCACTTCAAAACTTCAACAATAACCCCATGGTCAATGATACAAGGAATTTTAAAGAATTTCCAACCATCTTCCAATGGTCACCAATGATAATTCAAATTATGGATTAACAAAACAACATTATGTTCACTTTTGACAAAAAAATGCAAAAGAAAGTTGCTTGACAACATTATGCAACCTTGACAACTTTTTCATTTGCTCATAACCTTACACCTAAGGACTCAACCTAGACTCCAATAGACATGAAATGGTCTAAGAAGACCTTATTACATGAAAACAACACAAAACAAAGCAAAATGCCACTTCTTGACCCTTGGAGGCATGTAACCATGTGGGTGCCCCTGCACCATACTCCCAAGGGAAAGAAAGCTCAAGTCCCACATGAGGACATACCTGTAACTGTATAACCATGCTTCAAAATTTCATCCTTAGTCATCCAAGAAGCATCTTCCATTGGAAGACCTCACCATTTGACCAAATACTAGAAGTAGACCTTGTTCCTGGTCTTCTTGAGTTCCTTCTTGTCCAAGATGCATTCCAACTCCAAAGGATAGCTTGGTGGAAGATCTCTGACCCATTCCTCATCTGAGAGAACTAATGAACCTACATTATCACCTGCAACAACATCCCCTTTATAAGGGTAAAGATCAAAAAAATTAAAAATAGGAGAAATGACAACACTAGGAGGAAGTTTTATTTCATATGCATTCTCTCCAAACTTGTGCACCACTTTACATGGCCCTATCTTCTTCATTTTCAGATTAGAGTACTGCCCCTTAGGAAACCTTTTATTTCTCAAATGAGCCAAATCCAAGTCTCCAACCTTGTAGTGAACCTCTCCCCTCTTTAGATCACTTTTGACAAAAAAATACAAAAGAAAGTTGCTTGACAACATTATGCAACCTTGACAACTTTTGCATTTGCTCATAACCTTACACCTAAGGACTCAACCTAGACTCCAATAGACATGAAATGGTCTAATAAGACCTTATTACATGAAAACAACACAAAACAAAGCAAAATGCCACTTCTTGACCCTTGGAG
>VDFB02352954.1:0-28889 GCA_007258455.2 Sequoia sempervirens
TAAATTCTATAGTATTCAAATGGGTACAAATTTAGTATTTAAAAATTGAATTAAATTAGTAATAATGACAAATTTATTCTTAATAAATGAAAACTAAGATTTTTTTTTGCATCCTTGTAAATGAAAAATAAAATACTTTTTAACTATTTATTCTAAATTTAAATTAAATTATAAAATAAAATAAACTAAATTATATATAATGCACTTTATAAATTTAAAATAATATAAACTAAAGTATATATAATACATTTTAACTATTTATTCTAAATTTAAGAAATATATAAATAATTAATTTAGAAAAAAAAATCCTTTTTTATTTTAACTATTTATTTTAAAATAAAAAAAAAATAATTATTTAAAAAAATTATAACACATGGCAACAAAGATTATATCTAATTGGATGTTTCATTTAATATTTCATTATTATAATTTTTTATTCTCCCCCCAACCACGTGTATGCCTTTCTTGGATGGTTTCAGATGACAAATGGATGAAGAACCAAGTGTAGCTACTGATCTTAACACTGCAGAGGAATTCTAAGTTCACAATTGTAAAAAATAATGTTGCTGTGTACAACTCTTTATAATCTTTGTTTTAGAAAAAAATTAGTTACCATGTATTCTATAGGGGTATGTTAGGCGAGAATTTTAGAAATGACTATAATAACTATTCACTAAAGAAAAACACATACATTTAGAGTTTTATTCACATACATTTTGAATCTCTAATAGGGCGAACTTTTTTGTGTTTGTAAGGATCATCCTTCAGTGGATACTTGCTTCATTATATAATATAAGGGATAGGTCAAGTCATTTTCTAAGGTTACAACCTAGCTAGCAGACCTTGATGGCATGTGAAATCCCCTTTGGGGAAAATGAAATTTAGAAATGGTAAAGAATTACAAGCATCAAACTTCATTTTCCTAAGATGTTCATCTTCCATTATAATTGAAAATTTCACTTTAGATGGCCAAGCAATCAGGAAAAGCAAGAGATAGATGAGATGACAAGGAGAGGAAAAGCTTGGTGTACACATGTCATAATGGAATTATCATGCATTTTTGTCCACGTGTCTTGTCTCTCGTACCACTTTTGTATAGGATAGCCATAAAACATGTAATCCATAAATAAACAAATCATAGGGATTCAAATGTTGTGAGCTTAGGGTACATCTGGAGGTGAGTTAGGAAAATTGAGAAAAGCAGAAGGGCCGTGCAAGTAGAAAGAAGTAGTGTTGTAAGCACAAGTAGCTTGTTCAACAGTGGAATACGAGCCCAGCCATGCCTGCGACCTGCAGTTGGGCATCCTTATCTTAGAAACCCATTTCCCCATGATCTCTTTCTCACTCCTCTGTATCTTTGGCTTCCCACACCCTCTTCTATTGCTTGAGACATCATGGGATTGAATCCATTGGCCTCTCTCCTCTCCATGGTTTAAGCAATTTTTTTTATTTGCCATGGTTTCTGCAAGTTTTTTTTATCTCTGCTGGTTTAATTAAAAATTAAATTTCACTGGTTATGCTCGTCCTTATTCTTAATTGGGGGTTTTTGCAAGTTGTCTTTTATCTCTACTAGTTTAATTAAAAATTAAATTTCACTGGTTATGCTCATCCTTTTTCTTAATTGGAGGTTTTTGTTGCATTGCA
This sequence comes from Sequoia sempervirens, assembly GCA_007258455.2. Taxonomy (NCBI): domain Eukaryota; kingdom Viridiplantae; phylum Streptophyta; class Pinopsida; order Cupressales; family Cupressaceae; genus Sequoia; species Sequoia sempervirens. Next base: position 1,645 of record VDFB02352954.1, read on the forward strand.
GACAGGGATGGAGATTGATTATGAAGATGTAATGTGTGGTAGGGAAAGCAACAAAAAATGACTAAGAACAACCGAAAAAATAGCGAGAAATGATTCTTTAGTGGCGAGGAAAGCAACAAAAAATGGCTAAGAACAAACGAAAAAATGGTGAAAAATGATGAGCAGCTGAGATTCGTTTAATCCGTTTGCAAGACTAAACGAATCTCAGCTGCTCATCATTTTTTGCCATTTTTTGACTATTTATTGCCGTTTTGTATTGATTTTCTTGCTGCTATTGGTTTCCAAACCTCCAAGTTTTTCCTCGTTGGAATTGACATAAAGTCCTCTAATTTGGTGAGCTGCAGCCTAAAAATAAGGTATGGGCGAGGGTTTTAGAGTATGTTTATTAAAATGAAAATTACACCCACAAAGCTTAAGAGTATGCTTATTAAAATAGAAATTACGGGTAACATAATCCGTGAGGGTTTTTAAGTATGTGTATTAGAATGAAAATAATGGCCAAGATCCTCATAATGAGCACATTTAGGTTTTAAAATTATGTAATCCGAAACTGTGCAGAGTGACTTACGTGGAAGATGCTTAAGGGAAACTGTGCAGACTTTGCAGGAAGAATGACAAGTGGCTACGTATAGAGAAGAATGAAAAATGGCTGCGTATAGATCACAAAACAATACTTATAAAATTAGATTAAAAGGAGCTGAATGTGTACAGGTTGTGAAAATCTCTTACTGAAACAATGGAAAATGACTTACCTCAAAAATCTGCAGTAATGGTGTATTTCTTCAATGATGCCGACAAAGCTTGTAGAAAAAGTTTGTAGAAAGGATATTATAAAAACCTTGCAGATATTTTGCCACATATAGATTGGAGATCAAGAGAGTAAGGAAAAGTAAATGCAACATTCCCTACTTAATTTTAGATATTTCCATCGCTACTGCATTAAATGCAAGCAAAAAATTAAATGCAATGACGCAGGAATGTCTGACAGCTTTTTAGACAACTTTTTAAACGATTAATGGTTGGCAATGAAGGAACTATCAACCATGCCATCTCCCTCCATTTTAAGAGTCACTTTGAAAGCTCAAATAGGGACACACCTTTGGCATAAAAATCATTTTGAGTCATTTCTGGAAAGGTCCTATTTTTTAGTGTTTTCCTAAAAATAGGGTCCTGAAACCCTAATTTTCAAAAATTTCAAAATTTGTAAGTATCCTCTTGAAAATAAACCCACAAAAGCCCATGCTTCGTTTGACCTAAAATTGAATTTTGATGACAATTTTACAAGATTTAGACTATTTTTACCAAAATGCCTTATTGAAGAAAAAAATTATTTTGGGTACAACAAATTTCAAGCTATCTGGATTAAATATTTTGCAAGTAGTTTATGCAAATATAACCTCTTCTATAATGACAAGTACAATTATATCCTACCCAACTTCTACCATTGACCTCTACAACTATTCTTCATCACATAGTACCACTACTACTAGTGTCCTACCATTTAGTACCTATACTCATCACCCAAATGATTTATCACACTTTCATGCCTCATTCATCGAGCACCAGGAGGTACTAGTATCACACTCCCTTAAGCCACTTCCACATCAACTACTACATATCATAAAATGAATACTCTTGAGTAACTTAACTCCTACATACCATTATCCAAAGAAATTAGTTAATCCACCTCTTGTATGTCCCATAATGATGTTCATACACACCATAGTGGTTCCCAACCCCCCATATCACTATTTATTCCTCAATCCTATATGTGTTATTTCATAAAATATGTAACATCCTGCTATGCACCCTGAAGGTTAAGAGCATGAAGAGGACAAGATAATTTTTTTTTTTAAACAAGAGAATAACTTACACATAAAGCAGTTGCTAATACGATAAATTGACAACATACATGGCCAAGTATGGTTGAATGTACAACCAAGAGGAGAGGACTAATTTACCCTCTAGAGAAAATTCAAATAGGAGCAAACATGATAGCTCCGAAAATTTTTCTCTAGAACTTTCTGCACCGGTGCTCCCAAAATTTCTACTCCGGTGCTCCAGAACTTTCTGTGTCAATGCTCTGAAACTTTTTGCTGTAACATCATAGAATAGCATACAAAAAGCTCTGATATGCCAAAAATTTCTGCTCCAGTGCTCCAGAACTTTTGTAGCAACAACACAGGTCAATAGCAGCAAGCTGCATTGTGCCGAAACTTTTGTAATAGCAACACAAATCAATAACAGTAAGTTACGTAGCGCCAAAACTTTTGTAGCAACAACACAGATCAATAACAGCAAGCTGTGTTGCACCAAAAATTTTGCAGCTTGATGCATGAAGGAAAAATATACAACCATAACTTTGATTTTTGCATGATACATAAGAAAGAAAAGCTGTAAAAATCACCATAGTACATGCAAGTCCGATACCAAAACTAGAACCCATAAGCCAAACATAAAACATCACATTTCTTCTCATTAAATTATATGATTACTTCCTCTCTCTCAAGAGAGTACAATGTGCATAAAGGATTAAGCATGAGTACAATAACATTTTCATGAATAATATACATCATTAGATAAGATAAATACATGAGAGGGGATGTCTCCAATTGGTGCTCCAATAACCTGTGTTAGAATCCAAGATCACCTGCATGCAAGATGGATACCTGTCACATGCAAAAGATATGAAGAACCAAAACAATGTTCTGTAAAACCTCTCAGTAAAAATGTATTAAGAGAATCAATTATTACAATGTGATCAATCCTTATGAAGGAGATCATGAAACCCTAAAAAGGGAAACCCTAAATGAAACCCTAGTGCGCACACTTAATAATTAATAATTAATTATTAATGTGCCTAAGTTTAGCTTAAGTAATAAAGAGGAATAAGTGAATTAATTAATCAAATGTGATGTAATTAATTAAGCATAATAACTTATTACTCTAACACCCCCCCTTAAGATGAACGTAGGAAGAAGCTAAAACACTAGAATAGGATGCATGAAAGCAAAGATGGGTCCCGGCAACGAGGCCTGATCAGGTACCCATTTACAAATGCAAGAATGAGTAAGAGAAGGAAAAACCCAGTGGGACAAAACCCCCTTACAATGAGATTACATGCTGCAAAGAAGCACTGGAAGAACTCTGTAGAGTAACACTGGAACTTGATATAGGCAAGCAAGGAAATATTCTTCTGTATACTACTGAAACCGGATGAGAGTCACTGATTGACTCAAGGAATCATGATTAAAGCAACAGAAAACCCGATGCCACGGAACACTCAAAAACTCCAAACTGGAACAACTCTGGAATCTATGATGCAGCAAGTGATTATTAAATGATATATTACTGTAAAATGAAGTGCAAAGATGCAAGATGTACTCTCCCAACTGCCAAAACATCCAAGTAATCGCCAAACAACCCATCGGGCCAAATCTGGACTAATTGATAAACTTGGGATAGATATAGAAAAAGTGTATGGACAGCAATATAGAGCTCCTTAATACCTTTCCAACGCCGCAAACGAGGCGAAAATCGGAGATCGTGGCAAAAAGTTATGAGCTCGGAAGTCCAAAAACAACATCTGACTTCAAACAGCAATAAATGCAGTAAAACAGTAAAATACTGAAAAATAAACTGCACCAAATGAAAGTGGTCGGAACCAGCTTTCCTAACCATATCTCGCTTGCCCGATTTCGATAATCGTGATGCCCAAGGCTATGGCCAAAAGAAAAAAACCGGCTTCTTTTAGGAAAAACTAGGTTAGGAGGGCAAAGAGGGTGTTGCATTTGGTCGATGTCATCCCCGACGCCATACCGACTTCATCGTAAAATGTGAGCATAAATTTGACGGTCAGCTCGGTCAGCCGGGCTAAAACCCTGTGACTCTGCAAAAAATCTCGGTACCGGTATACACCCCGGCCGGACATTTGGCCGAATCTCACCTAATATTCTCGCATGGTTTGTCTGGATCGGCCACCGCCCACCTGATCTGCATATGACCTTCGTATAATAATGAATGGTTTGGTTAGCGATGCCTTGGCCCTCGTGGGATGTGACCGCTGGCCAAGGCTGCTGGGACTACGGGCTGGCTCCGCCCTACGAGCATGAAGGAGAGCTGATCGGTGGGCGTATGGACACGGGACCTTCTTATTATTTTAACTGGAAGCGCCAGCGCAGAAACCGATGAACGACGTTTTTGGCCCTTTTTTAAATTTTTTGAGCCTCGATCCGCGTGCTGGGGAGGCCGTACGGCCCCTCAGACAAAAAATTTTGCTTTTTCGACCAACTTGCACCAAAATAGGCAAATTTTATATGAAAATGGGGGCTTTTGGGCGTTGCGGACTCAATGGTGAGGTCCGTTTTGTCCCAAAATGCACAGAAAATTAGGCTACCCCCAGATTCAATCAAAAAATTGCATGTGGAAACCCTTGCACTTGAATCTCACTGAAAGGCCATATCTTCAGATCACGAACAAGCAGCTGCAGGTCTGGAGCTTTGATACCATGTTAGAATCCAAGATCACCAGATGCAAGATGGATAATTGGCTACATGCAAAAAGATATGAAGAACCTAAAAACAATGTCTGTAAAACTTCAAGAAAAATGTATTAAGAGAATCAATTATTACAATGTGATCAATCCTTATGAAGGAAATCATGAAACCCTAAAAAGGGAAAACCCTAAGCAAAACCTCTAGGGTGCACACACTCCTTAATAAATTAATAATTAATTATTAATGTGCCTTAAGTTTAGCTTAAGTAATAAGAGGATTTAGGTTAATTTTAATTAATTAATCAAATGTGATGTAATTAATTAAGCATAATAACTTATTACTCTAATCAACCCTGTACACTGGTCCCCAATGTTAGTGGCAATGCCTCCCTACCATGTGGACTCAAAATAGACCACCCCACCATGCTCAGAGGTAGTCACAAGGCCCAAAAAAAGTAACAAGACAAGGGTAAAGTATGGCTAACACTCACTTCAGTCATAGAGAAAACATGAAATACAATGCATAAGGCCAATGTCACAACATAAAAATCTGCCCATTCAATAACATGTTGGGTACTACTCATGACTACCAAGGTGCTAGGTACTAGAGTGCAGATCAGATGGAGTGTCATCATGTGTGCTCAAAGGGATGGAACCACATGGAATCGAGTACACCTCTCATACAGATGAGGAGACTCAATCATGCCTGAATCCACGCCCCGCAGATGGATAACTCAATGCCCCGCAGACAGATAGGCCTTCTCGAGTGCATCATTAGCCTTTAAAAGTGCTCAAGGCCATAAACAAGGATTCATTATATTATTAATTTTTTACTGTATTAATTTTTATTTAGTTATCACTTGTTTACTCTAACTCTGCTACTAATTCCCCTGGCAACCACTTATGGGCCCCAGGCCCGTAGAGAGCCACTCCATAAGACCACTCTAATTACCTAGACCTAAGATAATTTCATTTAACCAACAAGGAATCCAAGGAAAACATGAATCAAAGGAAAATTCACTAAAAATCCATCATTAAAGACTTTTAAAAATAACCAAGCAAACAATGCTGTAAAATCATTAAACAACTGAAATTCATAATGAAATAGAGGGCATACAAATTCCATAAAAATTCAAAGTGCCTGGATTAAAATTCTAAGCTTGACCTAGTTCATATTTCAACATTTCTAGTTGGATTCCATCTTTGATTTTTGAGTTTAGAACTGAATAAGAGGTGTTATGAAAAACGTCATTTTGTCAAGCTAGGCAAGAAAAAACATAAAAAAATGAAAGTGCCCAAAATTCAAATTTGACAAAGACCCAGTTGAGATATGGGTGTTTCTACATGGAATCCACCTTTATTTTTCATTTTTAATAGGTGGTTAAGGTACACCAAAGGAAAACATGTTTTAACAAGCCGGGCAAAAAGATAAAGAAAATGAAAGTACCTAGAAATCTAATTTTTTCATCAACCCATTTCAGATTTACTAGAATGCACAAAAATATTCCATATAGAAAAATTATAGAGCAACAAATTGAATCCAAAACAAATATTATCCAACCCCCAAGTATTCACAAAAATAGAATAGAGGAGTTCCTCCAAGTATTCACAAAAATAAAAGTAACCCATAACTGAAATGAGATTCAAGGCATAAATCTAACATAAGGAAATGCATAGATCACCAATCATACAAAGATTCAAGAATAACAAGAAAAATACCTCAATTCTGCTCCAAAATAGAAATGAAAGAATGCTCAGTGTGGAAGGCATGACTAGATTCCAAAATAGGACGACAAGGAAGAAATGGCACGCTGAATTCAACATTCCAATACCCATAAATTTCTTCTTAGAAAATCTCCCACAAATCTCCCCAACTCTGCCACCCAAATCGTGGGGTTTCTCCTCTGTCCAAAATAGAAATTTTTCCTTTCTCCCAAAAGATAACTCCCCCTAAAAACAAATCTTCCTTCCCTTTTATAATTTCTCAAAACAATAAAAATGAAGTAAGACATTTGATTAAACAAGCTATTGAAGCTCTCCAAATTCAATTAATTAATATCACTAAATATACAATTATTAAAATACAAAAAACTCCCCAATAGGTTTTAAATAAGACTATAAGAGCTTGCAAAAATGATTAATAAATCATTTAAATAAAATATTTAAAACCTCATGAAAATAACAATTCAAATCCCCAATCAATCAAACACCATAAATACCATATTTAAAATCACGTGAAGATGCCAATGAAACCACATCAAAACACTGACAACCAGTTATATATATATATATATATATATATATATATATATATATATATAACCCATAAAAGATCAATGGAAACCAAGACAAAATACCTCAATGAGACATATTGGTAAACCACATATGACTGAAAGGTGCTTCAAACATTACTATTAGGTAACTGGATGGTAAGAAAACAACACGGGAACACTGCACTAACGGGGTACAGTGGCTAGGGTAGGGGATGTTTGTCCTGTGACTATCTCCAGTAACCACCATCTGGGAATGAGAGTATGCTCAGGCCTATGAATCCAGGCGGAGTTGATACTTAGTACCTGCATCACTCCAATCACATTTCAAAGTGCATGCGCATATAACATATATCATATAGCTAAAGCAACATCAATCATTAGGAAAAAAAGGGTCATGATATCGTAAGCCTCTCAGGTATGAGTGTTACAACATCATCCCTTTCCTTTCCATAATCATACATAAGCAAAGACAACAATATATAAAAATCTAGCCCCCACGGGTTAGAGTAGTTGGTCTTAAGTCTTGGGTTTGCTCCTCGAGGTCTTGGGGTCGACTCTCTGGCCCGAGTTTACCCCGTCACGGACACTGGGGGCGGTGCTGGTTATCCCGTGACCGTAGGGATTAGTCTCGCCTCCCGCTCGTACCCCCCTGAACCGGTGTAAGGGGGGGCCGCTGGGCGGGGGCCGCGGGGATACCCTTCGAGACCAAAAAAAATATATATATATATATAAAAATCTAAGCATGTAATCCAGTATAATAACTAACCATGTAAACATGAAATCCAGCGTAAACAATAATCATGTCAACAACATAACAACATATAAACATATAAGCATTTAAACATGTAATCCAACATAACAGTCATGGAATTACACCTCTCAGGTGTGAATACAAAATAATGAAGGGACAAATAGTGAAAATATAAAATGTACAGTTATTGGAATCCATCAAGGAAAGGCAACAACAAAATACAAACATGGAGGTTGTTACATCCTACCCCCCTAGGACTAGGCGTATTCTTGGAAGCCTACAAAAAGATATGGATAAAGGTCTCTCATCCTTGCCGCATCTTCCCAAGATGCTGAGGACTCACCATCAGGATCCCACTGGACCCTTACCTTCTCTATGTCCCGACCACTAAGGGTCAACCTTCAACATTGAAGGATGCATATGGGCTCCAAGGAAAGTTGTTCGTTGCCTCGACCTGCAAAGCAGTCCAATCAAGAACATGGGTCACATCAGGAATATACTGTCTAAGAACATAAACATGGAAAACATCGTGGATGCATGATAGACTCAGTGGAAATGCAAGGTGATAGGTGACTGGACCAATCCTCTCAAGGATATCAAAAGGTCCAACAAAACAAGGTGCCAACTTCGAGCCTTTCCCATAACAAATGGTGCTCTTCTGTGGATGAACTCTTAGAAACACATGATCAACCACCGTGAAGTGGCGGTCCAACCTACGGGCATCAACATACTTCCTTTGCCGATCCTGAGCTGTAGCCAACTGCTCTCTGATCTACACTACCTATTGTTCCATATCTTGAAGCATCTCCAGACCCAAAAGAACTCAGTCCTCTAAGCAATCCCAACTCAATGGAGTCTGACACGGCCTACCATACAAGGCCTGGAAGGGGGACATATCGAGAGAATTGTGGTACCCATTATTATAAGCAAACTCAACCAGGTACAAGTAGTCCTCCCAACAAGACTACTGATCCATAACGTACATTCGAAGCATATCCTCTAAAACCTGATTAACCTGCTCCGTCTGTCCGTTAGTCTCAGGATGGTATGTAGAACTTAAATCAAGCTAAGCTCCCAAAGCATGTTGAAGAGAAGTCCACAAAGTTGAAATGAACACTGGATCATGATCAGAAATGATCCTACGAGGAATACCATGCAGACGCACAATATCCTCCATAAACACTTGAGCTACGGATGCTGCAGTGTACAAAGATCTCATGGGTGAGAAGTGTGCCACCTTCGACAACTTTTCCACTGTAGCCATAATAGCATCATGACGACGTGAAGACATAGGTAGCCACACTATAAAATCAAGAGATATCGTATCCCACTTCCATCCAAGGATGGAATGAGGCTGCAATAGTCCTACTGGGTGTTGATGTTTTGCCTTCACCCACTGGCACTCAAGACACCGAGCCACAAAATCGGCAATATCACGTTGTAGCCTTGCCCAATGATACAACTGTCGAAGATCGAAATGCATCTTTGTGACACCCAGATGAGCTGAATAGGGTGCATGATGGGCCTTAGAAAAAACTAAGGAATGAAGATCACCAGAATCCAGAATATAAATGCGACCAAGATGCCACAAAAGTCCATCAAGCTCAAGAGAGAAACCTGCAAACCTACCCTCAAGGACTCTCCTAGACTCAATCTCTGCTTTCACCTCCTAATACCAAGTATCACTTGGAAGTGACTCCAAAATATGACTCCACAAATCTACTCCAAGGGACAAAACTAAGATCTCATGTCTCCTCCTGCTCAAGGCATCTGCAACAATATTTTCCTTACCTTGGATATAGCGTACCTCAAAGTCATATTCACAGAGGAACTTCATCCAACGATGCTGCTGAGCATTCAAATTCGGTTGAGTGAAGATATACTGCAAATTATGATGATCACTATGCAACTCAAACCGATGTCCCAAGAGGAAATGTTTCCAATGCAGAAGTGCATAGATGACAACCACTAACTCCAAATCATGGGTGGGGTAGTTCATCTCATGATCCTTGAGCTTACAGGACTCATATGTAATCACTCATCCCTCCTACATAAGAACTACCCCCACACTCTCCAACAAAGCAATGGTGCACACTACAAAATCTCTTGTAGGATCTGGCACTACCAAGATAGGTGCACTTGTCAATTGCTCCTTAAGAGCTTGAAAAGCTAACTCACACTGATCTGACCACACAAACTTCTTCCCTTTCCGCTGAAGAGAGGTGATGGGATGGGCTACCCGAGAGAAATCTCTCACAAATCGGCGATAGTAACCTGCCAATCCCATGAAACTGTGAACCTCAACCACATTTTTTGTTGTTGGCCAATCCACAATGGCCTGAATCTTAGAAGGATCCAATGAGATACCCTCCCCTGAGATGATATGGCCCAAATATCTTACCTCAGTTTCGAAGAACTCACACTTGGCCAAATTGCCGAACAACTGATTATATTGCAAGCACTGCAACACTTGTCACAAATGGACTTCATGCTCCTTCATAGTCTTTGAATAAATCAAAATATCATCAACACGAGAACAAACTGGTCAAGATAGGTGTGGAACACCCCATTCATCAAACTCATGAAAATTGATGGAGCATTGGTCAACCCAAAAGGGACAACCGTGAACTTATAATGCCCATAGCATGTATGAAATACCATCTGATGAATGTCTACCTCATGAATGACAAGCTGATGGTATCCTGAATTCAGATCTATCTTGGAAAACACCTTGGCTCTGCTCATCTAATAAAAAAAATCATCTATCTGAGGCAATGGGTAACAGTTCTTCACTGTCACTTTGTTCAACTGGCGATAATCAATGCACAAGCGAAGAGATCCATCCTTCTTCATGAAGATGATAGGTGCTCTCCAAGGGGATACACTAGGATGAATGAAACACTTCTAGTAACTCCTCTAACTGCAACCGCAACTCACTCAACTCCTGAGTAGTCATACGATACAGTGCCTAAGAGATAGGCTTCGATCTAGGGATGAGATCAATACAAAAGTCTATGTCACACTTAGGAAGCATACCTGGGATAGCACTCAGAAAGACATGCAAAATCTTGAAGAAGAGGATGGTAGTCAAGAGATACCTCCTAAATCCCACCCTCAACAAGATCACTAACCAAAATAGCGAACATCTAACAACCTTGCCACATGGCATGCTTCAACTACATGGCTGAAATCACACAGAGATAAATGGGTCAATGGACCCCAACTAACTCAACACACTCTCCAACATTGTCTACAAACTGATCCGACTTATGTCAACAATCTATCATAGCTTGGTCTGTCTCCAACCAATCCATGTGTAAAACAATACCATAGGACCCCAAAGGCAACACATGGAGATCCATTGTGGTAGTGAAGGTGCCCAAATCCAACACACAACCATGAATAAGGGAGTCTACAACCACCTTGGCTCTAGTAGTTAACACAAACTTCCAACCATCATCTTGCCTTGCTACCATGAGTCGACAATGCTCTACGAGAGAAGGAGAAATAAAAGAATCTAAAGCTCCAGAGTCAAACAAAATAGATGTGCTAATCCAACATAACACACCTGAATACTCGACCACGGTGCCCTAATGTTCAACCTGATGGTTATCCACCACCACAAAACTCTATGAGATCTACTAGCATCACCTACTATAGGCTCTGAAGTAGCCCGTCTCTGACTACCTCCAACCACCGATCTCATTGAACAACTATATGATCATGCTGCCACAAGTAAAACAACCACCTCTTCCAAAACCTCTGCCTAAAAATGGTGCACGTGACTGTTGGGTTTCTTTTGGTGGTACTCTCAAATTTTGCAAATTTGAAGTGCCCCATTTCAAAAATTTTACCTTTGCACACTCAAAAGTACCCCTTAAAAATCTGCCTAAGTGACCTACTTTGGAGGGTCACAATTTGGAGGGCCAGTTGATTTTCGTGCAAAACCCCTTTTTGGACTCACTCATATGACATATGTGAACATGCATGTCATTTTTCAGCTTCCCACGATGAGTTTTGACAAAGTTTTGAAAAGTGAAGCTGGAGGGTTTAGACACTTTTCTGCTGTTTGCAAATTGTTTGTTTTACAAAATGGCCTCCTCTTCGAGCTTGCATTTCACAACTGGATGATTATCATGAAAAAATGATTGTCATCCTCCATTCTCCATACATAAATGTACTCTCAGGTCTAGTTTCAGAGCCTCATAGTAAGATTTGATATTTTTACTAGGCCAAAAGAAAATGCAATTTATTCAATTTTGCACTTGCACTTTCTGAAACTTTTCAAGGTGGTAAACTTTGACCTTCAATATATTTTGAAGATTGATGATTGAATGAAAGATCTCTTGCACACGTACTCAGTGTACCTAGATGATCTAATGTTTTCAGTGGCAGCCCCTCAGAAGTTGATTTGATATTTTTTCAAATTGGTGATTTGGTGAGTTTTAATTGATTCTAAACAAGCATAGTTGTAGAAAAGTTTGATTGAACAACTTTGGAATTGAATAACTTTCACCACAGGACCCCTTTTGCTAAACTATCTTTTTCACTCCATTCTTAGTTCAAATTTCTGCATGCTTGTAAGTTTTCATGGCTCCAAGAGGTCGTTTGATTGATTTTCCAGGGTGATTGCAGAGGTCACTTGACCAGTTTTGACCACTGTGTAACAATGTCTGAAAGCAGATTTTAATGATAACCCAGTTTATTATTTCACTTCAGAAGCATCCAAAAGTAGTGTTAGATAAATTTGAGCATGAAATTTGTTTGAAAATATATTTTTTTTAGCTGGGCCCACATGGGACCCGACATGCTTTGCATAGTCATGAACCTATAATTGTTAAAATGTTGCAACAACATCAAGTGAGTTGTTTTGAATAACTCAATAGGTGGAGGGATTACTTCATTTGGTATAATGAGGTAGAATATATTAAAGTTGTCTCTCATAGCTTGATGATGAGGGTGGTGCTTCACTTGAACTTACCATGAGATAATGTCACAACATTATTCAATCTTGCTTGGTTGTTTGAACATTTACATGATGCTAGAGAAGCAAAATATTTTATACATACTAATGCTGTTGAAGTTTCCTTTGCATATAGATACCTCCTTTCTAAAGAAGGATTTTCCAAGGAAGCACAGGCAAAAATGTCAACTAGGGAAGGTAATGTCCTCATAGGGAATAGCTCTACTGGATGTGCATTATAGTCACGTGCTAATATTTGAAAATCATGGAGATGCAAGGGAATTATAATATGATATTGAAAGATTAAAAGAAATAAAATTTTCAAAAGGGTAGAGTTTATTCTACCTTATGCAGGCTACTTTGCTATGGTTTCCTATTTATGTGGAGACATATGGCTCGAGCCTAGAATAGGAGCAAAATACGCCTTGTTTTTTTATTGGAGATGCATTTTAATAAATGAGAAAACATCAAATGCACGGAATAAGCTGCCAACATGAAATTTAAAATGGAGTATTAGTTTGAAGCAAAAAAACTAACCACCATTGCATGAGGTAGGTCTGATGCAAATAATTCTGATTTTAAATCAACACTTGAGATTGATTGATACATGTGGGAGAATCCAACACTAGTTTTGGCTTGGTTTTAGCCTGCACATGCAGTAAAAGTGTATTAAAGTTGCTTGGGGAAATTCCATTCTGGTGGTGTTACCTTAATCCCATCACATTATGCTCAGATAAAGTGAGGAGAAATGAAATCACACAGAAACCAAAAGATGGTTTCGCTATAAGAAACAACTAGAAGAAAGGGAATCAACGAATGAAATGAAGAGCATGAGGGAAATATTAAGATGAGGGGCATGCACTGGGAGAGTTGCAAAAGGCTATGAGAAGAATTCAAGATTTCACATCTTGATCAACACAATCAGATTCAAGTGATTTTATAAGGTTCCCAAGGAATGAGACATCACCTCTTCAGAAGAAACTCATGGAACGTTGCTGCAAGTGGAGCAACCATTGCGTTAGTTGCCAGGGGTCAATTTTGATTCTACAAAAGGGGGCTTTGCATCAGATACTTTTGTTTTGATAATTGGTATAGATCTAATGTATAGAATAGTGAGCACTTGCAATGAAGGAATGAATCCAATTTGTTTGATAAGATTGGCACTGCAATAGGCGGGATTCAAAGAAGAGTATTTATACCTATTATGGAGGCTCGAGAATGGTGATGAAAGGAACAGAGGATGCAAAGAGGATTGGATCAAGACAATTTCTACATAGCAAAAGGGGAATGCTTCTGTTATAAATTTGGAGGCACCCTCACTAGCTGAATGGGTAGCTATTTTGATATGGTAAAAGAGATTTTTCTTTAGCTTTGCAGTGAGAAGATTGGCGCGGGCTTGGAATACATTCCAACCGAGCTTGGAACTCCTCTGAATATGTCTCAATGGGAAAAAGCATTTCAAATATTTTGTATACACTGGGGCACTGCCAACATGAAGGAACAAACCATATTGTGGAGTTGTAGAGTGGATGAAGAAGAGTTAGGGCTTTCTTTTTTCCCTTGTCGCCCATCGCTTGTTTTTGCTTCTTTTTCCAAGCTGAACCAGTGATGAGCGATGGTCATCGCTCATCGCAAGTCTATCTCCCATTTATTCCACTCAACAGGCAATGGTTGATGGTTGAGTGAAGTCTAGTGGGCTAGATAATTCTTTCTCAAAATGCAAAATCAAATCAAAACATTGCCCGATAATAACTTTAAAAGAAAATATTTTAAAATGTGAAAAGCTCAATGCGGGGGTAGTTTTTATTTTTACCAAAATATTTTCTTTTCCATTTTAAAATGGCGGTGAGTGAAGACTTTGAAAAGGTAAATAAAAGGCATGGGTAAAGATTTTACCCAGTGAAAGTTTGAAAGCCTTCATTTTATAAGGCAAGCATTTTAACTATCCAAGGTAAATGTGAAATTTTCTTTGAGCAAAGTATAGGGGTGCACAGGTGATTTATATTTTTCCCAGTACATGCCTTTTTGTAGTCTCTACCTTTTAAGAGCTAGGAGGTGAAGATTTTTTAAAGGTTGCAGGAATTTTTTTTGTGCAAATGGAGGTGTAAATTTAACCTCCTGGGAATGTAAATGAAATTGAAATTGGTTTTGAAATGAAGGCCAATTAAAATGAAATGTAATTTACCAATAGCTTGAAGCTTGTTTGTTCCATTGATATATAAAAGGGAATTCAAGGCTATTTGGCTGATTCTTTTGTCATATTCTAGATCTGGAAAATGCATAGTGAGAACACAAAAATACATTATGAGTTTGTAGCTTAGGCTTTGGGTTAGATGAGTAAATTTTGTCAATTATGTGGCTTTTGAGCATACCTGAATATAAATGCTAATCTCTCAAACCTATTGTCTCCCCATTTTGATATTGTGCATGAATTATTAATGGATTTGGATTAAGGATTTGTTCGTTAATTGTCTTAGTCTCACTCTAACATATGATTTAATTTCTATTCTAATCTAATGGATGAGTTAAATGCTTTAGTTAAGTCATTGATTCATGCTTGTGTCATTTGGATTTGGTAAGTAGTCATAGGAGTTTGGGTGTTATTTTTTAAATTGTAAGGAAATTGCAAAGATTATGGATGTTCAAGATTAAATCTTCCTTGTATTTCAGTTTGCTTTGTTTTGACTCCATGCCCTGAGATGTGGCATCAATCTTAAAGTGTTGAATGTACTTCCTATGTTTTTGGTATTTGATTTGAGAACAATCATTCATAAATACACTTTTCAATCGACCTATTGTTGTGGTATTTTCTATTCTCGGCTGTAGATGTTTAAATTCTCTCAAGGAAATGCCAATTTCTTGAAGGATTTCATCTATTCAGCAATAAATGAGAATATATTTACTTAATATGTAATGTATGTGGAAATATTGTGAGAGTGTTATAAATACATTTTGGGATCACCCTCCCAGGTTTTGCAGAGCCCGAAGTGTAGGAGGAAAGCTTAGTTGCTTTCTCTCATTCGTTGGCCCACCTTCTTTAAGGTTGCTAACCATTGGAATTGGAAAATCCATAGGCTTCCTTGAAGGTTTGGTTGGTATTTAAAAGAGCTAAAAAAATGGCGACTCTACTGGGGAGAAGCAGAGAAGTATCCATATGCATAGAGTCAAACATTTGGAGGATCTGAACATCTTTGTTATGATAATTGCAAAGTTCTTGGACTTGGAAAAGATTTTGTTGTAGCAAAGTTCAAAGGATTTATGAGTGAATCCGCTATTGGAGAAAACCCACAACGAGCTTCATTGCTGCTTGAAGTTTAGTCCTTTGTGAAAAGAAGTGGTGACTCTATCTAAAGAATCAGTTGAATTGTGAAGAAGATTTCCAGATTTGTAGAATTTATAGTAAGAAAGAAAGGTTAACAACTGCTACAAAGTTTCTAGGTATTCTTATAACTCTAGAGAAAGCATTATTCTATTTGAAAGAAGTTTATGAGAAATTTTTGAGACTTGAGATCCTAAATAGTTCCCTATTAGATGATATTGCATTAAGAAAGGGAATGGTAGTAGTTCTTTTCATACTTCTATTGTGGAATATTTGTAATGATTTGAGAAGTATGTTTATTTTTAAATTATGCCTCTGAGAAAGCTTTAAGGCATAAAGATTCAATCTATGTTTTAGAATCATGGCTCAATTGGTAAATGATGCAATTGATAATAATTGAATATGGCTACGAGAGCTTTTCCCTATGAAATAGCAAGGAAAATTTCAGAATTAGCCTCCAAACATCTGCAAACCTTCATAGATGTAATGGGGGATTATGAGGTAAACCATGAGGATGTTGTCATGAAGCTTTTTGTTCAATATATGAAGGATGATGCTAGAGATTGGTTCTCATATTTACCAACATGTTCTATAGCTTCATGGAATCAGTTTATGACAACCTTTGTTGAGTAATTTGGTGAAAGGGTGAATTCAAGTGAAGTGAGGAGAAATTTCATGCAAATTCAAAGACATGAAGATGAATTAGTCCCTTCTTTTAATCTCAGATTTACAAGAGCTATAAAGGATATCCTTGAAAATATCAGACCAAATGATGCTAAATGTCTGGTTGTGTACTTAGGAGCATTTGACAAAAATATGGGCATCCATTGAGGGATAAAGAGCCTGCAGTTGCATTACATCAGGAATATCAAAATGCCATGGACATTGAGAACAATTTGAAATACTCAATGATGAAAGGGTATTTGGCTGCAAGTGTTGGTTATCCCAACTCACCTCATGCAAATAGAATTCAAGGATTAGATAGAAGAAATGATTGTTAAGATGACGATGATTCTGCTGTTATGATTTCTCCATCATCAAAGTATAAAAATCATAATGAGCTCCAAGTTGAATGCCAACAAAATTTGAGCACTGTTGATCAAAATTCTTTTATGCAAGAATTGTATAAAATGAAAAGACACGAGGGAGAATCACCATATAAACTATTTTTGAGATTTTTGGATGCTTTGATATAAGTCCCCAAAGTTTTCAGACCTAAGGATTCTATGTGCATTGATTTGTTTTGTGAGATTTATGAATTTGGGCTGAGTACTTTGCCTGAGGAATTGAAGCCCCATAGCTTGGACCAAGTATCTAATTGGATAAAGATTGTAGAATCAGCCCAATGTAATTATGCACAAAATGTGGTGTCTGAAAATGGAGATACATGTTGTATGGATGAAGATATTAACTGTAACTAGCTCATAATCAACACATATGCAGATATGAACAACAATGATGAAGGTAAAGATACATGGTATGATGAAAAGATTGATATGCAAGAAAATTCTTCTTGTAGTATCTTGAGTGATGAAGAAGTAGAAGAGATCTAAGATGTCTCTCCATGTCATGTTTTGGTTAGTGATGATAATGCAATTGCTGCTATCATCTCATCACAACTTAGTGGTCAAGACATTGAAGATAGAAGTCCAAGCAATCACTCTGGAGAATCTGAGCATGGTTTGTGTAGGGATGATTCTTCTTGTGGGGAGGATTATAATGATAGCCAACCTGATTGTTTCTCTAAGGATTGCAATTGCTCCAATGAAGATAATTCAGAGGTATTCAGTTCACATGAAGAATGCAATGATACCAATGCTCATGAAGTCACTTGCCTCCATTATGCTGATCCTAAAAATAGTGGTAGGAATGATGAAGAGGCTGATGAACATGTTGATGTCGCAGCTGCTCATGATTGTTTATATGAAGCAAGGATTGAAATGTTTGTGATACATGAAGAGGATGATGATGTACATGATGTTGAAATGAGGGATTCAATTTGGAATTTTCAAGTAGCACATTGTGACAAGTATATGGATTTTGAGTCAACATTATTACCCATGGATGATATTGAAAAGCTTGCTGATTTATATGACAATACATTTTCAGATTATGTTGACACTGTAGAGGTTTTTGATCCATGTGTGGAGAAGCCACAAAATGAAAATAAAGGTAAATCTCATGTTAATGAGTGTGAAGTTGAATACAATTTTTTCTTTTTTGATGCTCCTTATCTTCATAGTGTGAACATGGACATATTTTCATCCCATGTGGAGATAATTTATGTGAAAGAAAATGGAGATTTTTGTTCTATTGCTAATGAGGAAATTTTAGATAGCAATGAGTCTTTCACATTTGGGTCAGCACACATATCAATTGATGTTACACATGAAGTTTCCATTGCACATGCACATTTTTCCACTGTCCCTGTTGATGTTGAATTGCTTGAGCCTACTCTTGAGGTATTTTGCATCAAGCTGAATGATGATAATGCATGTAATCTCCATTTATATGTCAGCTAGATGTGCTCTAATATACCTAAACTGAAATGCCAAAAAGTGTGCTCATGTTACAATAATCAATGTAAGGATGCTCCAAAATGTGTATCTTTTATTTTTGACATATTCAAAGATGATTTGCATAGTGCACAACAAGTTGTTTATGAAAGTTTTTAGTTTGATGTGCAAATTGAATATGATGACAAAGTGCCCTATGAGGCAATTAAGTTGAAGGAATCACAAATGTTTGAGCAATCTTTGCTCAACACACAAGAGGATTGCATGTTGTTTTTCAGCTATGATATCTCCTCCGAGCACGATTATTATGAAGGGGTTGGTAGATGTGATAAGACTATGTTTTCATGTGGTCTTGATTACTATCCTCAAATGTTGCCACTTGCTATAAAATAAAAAAATGAGGATATTGGCAGTAATATGGTCTATGTGGTTTGGTTGGACTATGACCACAAAGCTGAACAGGGAGAAAATTTCCACTTATACAAAGGCATCCTAACACTTGTGTTTGGAAAAGTGCAGTCACTCATATTGTTGTGGTGTGACAGAGGCAAGCATGGGTTGAGGGAGATCAAATCCTTTAAAAGATTAGTCTTTGATAGGGGTAAATTCTGACTTCACATTTTTCATTTGGTGGCCTGGGGTCACCAAACGAAGTTGAAAAATGAGGTTGAATAAAGGAGCAGTTTGACAACACCCAATGGACTCAACATTTGGTCTACTCACTAGAGATCTGGAATCTTGCAATGCCCATAGGGGGCATACATCTCCAGTCAGAGCCATTGGTGGTACTCTCAAATTTTTCAAATTTGAAGTGCCCCATTTCAAAATTTTTTCCTTTGAACACTCAGTACCCTTGAAAAATCTACCTAAGTGACCTACTTTGGAGGGTCACAATTTGGAGCCAGTTGATTTTCGTGCAAAAATCCTTTGTGGAATCACTCATATGACATATGTGAACATGCATGTCAATTTTCAGCTTTCCATGATGAGTTTTGATAGAGTTTTGAAAAGTGAAGCTGGAGGGTTTTGACACTTTTCTACTATTTGCAAATTGTTTGTTTTGCAAAATGGTTTCCTGTTCGAGCTTGCATTTCACAACTGGATGATTGTCATGAAAAAATGATTGTTGTTCTCCATTATCCATACATAAATGTACTCTTGGGTCTGGTTTCAGAGCCTCATAATATTGATTTGATATTTTTACCAGGCCAAAAGCAAACACAATTTATTCAGTTTTGCACCTGCACTTTCTGAAACTTTTCAAGGTGGTCAACTTTGAACTTCAATATATTTTGAAGATTGATGATTGAATGAAAGCTCTCTTGCACACATAATAAATGTACCTAGATGATCTAATGTCTCTAGTGGCAGCCCCTTAGAGGTTGATTTGATATTTTTTTAAATTAGTGATTTGGTGAGTTTTAATTGATTCTGAACAAGCACAGTTGTAGAAAAGTCTGATTGAACAACTTTGCAATTGAATAAATTTCACCTCAGGATCCCTTTTGCTAAATCGTCTTGTGCACTCCATTCTCAGTTCAAATTTCTACATGCCTATAAGTTTTCATGGCTCCAAGAGGTCGTTTGACTGATTTCCCAGGGCAATTTTAGAGGTCACTTGATCATTTTTGACCACTGTGTAACAATGCCTAAAAGCAGATTTTAATGATAACCCAGTTTATTATTTCACTGTAGAAGCATCCAGAAGTAGTGTCAGATAAATTTGAGCATGAAATTTGTTTGAATTTTTTTTTTTTTTAGCCGAGCCCACATGGGACTCGACATGCTTTGCATAGTCATAAACCTATAATTGTTGCAGTGTTGCAACCACATAAGTGAGTTGTTTTGAATAAATCAATAGGTGGAGGGATTACTTCATTTGGTATTGTAGACACCTAAATTTGGACACTTAATTTATCCAAATTTATCCCCTTTCATCTAAACATCCCCTTATCCGCATTAATTAAGTAATATCACTATTATTTAATTAATCCCTCTAAAGTTTTTCTAATTCCTAAGGTATCTAGTTAAATAATTAAATACCTTCCCCCCCCTTTCATCAAATGAATTACATAAATATGTCATTTATTTAATTCCTCATATGTCACATCCTCCATCATTTTTATCTAATCTTAATCCATGTTCTAATCTCATCATTAGGGATGTGCACATGCCTAATCCTTGATTAGGATGTGTCACATCCTCCAACTTTTGCAAGTTGGCCTCTAATCTCTCTTAGCCACCTAACCCTCCTCTAATCCTTCATTAACTAGCCTAATCAACCTGTCAAGGAATTTTTAATTCCTTTTATCCTTCCAAGGAATATTAAATTCATTTTTCTCTTCCCCATGTGATCTTTGAATTGTCACATCAAGTCACATGTGAAATCTAACCCTCTTCTAATCTTCATTAATTAGTCTAATCAAGTACTTGCACATCCTTAATCACTTAGTCAAGTCAACTCTATTAAATGCTTTCTCCTTTTGGACAAGGCATCTCCATTCTCCATGTGAATTTTTAATTCACATTTAATCCCCCAATGCATTTAAAGGAATTTTAGATTCCTTCTCTCATCCCCATGAGGATATTTGAGGAATTTTTAATTCTCCACTTGTCCTCTCACCCACATGGGGACAAGTACCTCCTTTATAAGGAGATCTTGTCCCAATCCCAAGGTACCATGTACCCTCTCCATGTCATGTACTATCCTTCCACCTCATGTACACATCACCCCTTTTAAGCCATATCATATGCCACATGTCAAGGTGTGAGGGCTTGTGAGTTCTCAACTCACCTTAGCCCTACATCTTGATCTTTGTGGCTCAATCTTGACCTTTTATTTCCCTAGAGATTTCCAAAATCTCTATAAATACCCCCTATTTTCTCTCATTTTGGGGAGATCATGCATTGTAGCCAAACTCTTGCAAAGTTTTCCTAGAATCCATACTTAGCCATTTTCGTGCTTCCACCCATTTGCATCCATTATCATATCATCATCTAGCTTGCATCTTGCCATCCAAGGAGCATACAACACCGAAGATCGAAGGGCCAACCAAAGGATTGATTCGACACAAGGTAAAAGGTTCCACTTGTTTCTATTTTCTGTTGATTCCAACTAGGCTAATCTTGAGGTGTAGGTTGTTTTAGTGTTATTTGCATTACTTTGTTTGCTGCTCATTTTCTACCACTCAAATTCGACCTATCACAGGTATAATGAGGTAGAAGAGATTAAAGTTGTCTCTCATAGCTTGATGATGAGGGTGGTGCTTCACTTGAACTTACCATGAGATAATGTCACAACATTATTCAATCTTGCTTGGTTGTTTGAACATTTACATGATGCTGGAGAAGCAAAATCTTTTATACATACTAATGTTGTTGAAGTTTCCTTTGTATATAGATACCTCCTTTCTAAAGAAGGATTTTCTAAGGAAGCACAGGCAAAAATGTCAACTAGGGAAGGTAATGTCCTCATAGGGAATAACTCTACTAGATGTGCATTATAGTCATGTGCTAATATTTGAAAATCATGGAGATGCAAGGGAATTATAATATGATATTGAAAGATTAAAAGAAATAAAATCTTCAAAAGTGTAGAGTTTATTCTACCTTATGTAGGCTACTTTTCTAGGGTTTCCTATTTATGTGGAGACATATGGTGCAGGCCTAGAATAGGAGCAAACTACGCCTTGTTTTTTTATTGGAGATGCATTTTAATAAATGAGAAAACATAAAATGCACAAAATAAGCTGGCAACATGAAATTTAAAATGGAGTATTAGTTTGAAGCAAAACAAAATAACCACTGTTGCATAAGGTAGGTCCGATGCAAATAATTCTAATTTTAAATCTACACTTGAGATTGATTGATACACGTGGGAGAATCCAACACTTGTTTTGGCTTGGTTTTAGCTCGCACCTACAGTAAAAGTGTATTAAAGTTGCTTGGGGAAATTCCATTCTGGTGGTGTTGCCTTAATCCCATCGCATTTTTCTTAGATAAAGTGAGGAGAAATGAAATCACACAGAAACCAAAAGATGGTTACGCTATAAGAAACAACCAGAAGAAAGGGAATCAATGAATGAAATGAAGAGCATGAGGGAAATATTGAGATGAGGGGCGTGCATCGAGAGAGTTGCAAAAGGCTATGAGAAGAATTCAAGATTTCACATCTTGATCGACACAATCAGATTCAAGTGATTTTGTAAGGTTCCTAAGAATGAGACATCATATCTTCAGAAGAAACTCATGGAATGTCGCTGCAAGTGGAGCAGTCACTGCGTTAGCTGCCAAGGGTCACTTTTGATTATGTAAAAGGGGGCTTTGCATCAGATACTTTTGTTTTGATAACTGGTATAGATCTAATGTATAGAATAGTGAGCACTTGCAATGAAGGAACAAATCCAATTTGTTTAATAAGATTGGCGTTGCAACATGCAAGATTCAAAGAAGAGTAAACACCTATTGTGGAGGCTCAAGCATGGTGATGAAAGGAATAGAGGATGCAAAGAGGACTAGCTCAAGATAATTTCTATGTAGAAAAAGGGGAATGCTCCTGTTATAAATGTGGAGGCGCCCTCACCAGTTGAATGGGTAGCTATTTCGATATGGTAAAAGAGATTTTTCTTCAGCCTTGTAGTGAGAAGATTGGCGCAGGCTTGGAATGCATTCTAGTCGAGCTTCAAACTCCTATGAATATGTCTCAATGGGAAAAAGAATTTCAAATGTTTTGTCTATGCTGGGGCGTTGCTTCCATGAAGGAACAAACCATATTGTGGAGTTGTAGAGAGGATGAGGAAGAGTTAGGGCTTTCTTTTTTCCCTCGTTACCCATCGCTTGTTCTTGCTTGTTTTTCCCAGCTGAACCAAGGATGAGCGATGGTCATCACACATCGCGATGGTCATCACTCATCATGATTTTATCTCCCATTTCTTCCACTCAATAAGCAATGGTTGATGTCTGAGCAAAGTTTGGTGGGCCCAATAATTCTTATGCAAAATGCAAAATCAAATCAAAACATTGCCTGATAATAACTTTAAAAGAAAATATTTTAAAATGTGAAAAGCTCAATGCGGGGGCAGTTTTTATTCTTACCAAAATATTTGCTTTTCCATTTTAAAATGGCGGCGAATGAAGACTTTGAAAATTTAAATAAAAGGTATGGGTAAATATTTTACCCAGTGAAAGTTTGAAAGCCTTCATTTTATAAGGAAACCATTTTAATTGTGCAAGGTAAATGTGAAATTTGCTTTGAGCAAATTATAGGGGTGCATAGGTGATTTTTATTTTGCCCAGTACGTGCCTTTTTGTAATCTCTACCTTTTAAGAGCTGGGAGGTGAATATTTTTTAAAGGTTGCAGGAAAATTTTCTGTGTAAATGGAGCTGTAAATTTAACCGCATGGGAATGTAAATGAAATTGAAATTTGTTTTGAAATGAAGGCCAATTAAAATGAAATGTAATTTACCAATAGCTTGAAGCTTGTTTGTTCCATTGATATATAAAAGCGAATTCAAGGCTATTTGGCTGAGTCTTTTTTCAAATTCTAGATTTGGAAAATGCATAGTGAGAACACAAAAATATATTATGAGTCTATAGCTTAGGCTTTGGGTTAAATGAGTAAATTTTGTCAATTATGTGGCTTTTGAGCATACTTGAATATAAATGCTAATGTCTCAACCCTGTTGTCTCTCCATTTTGATATTGTGCATGAATTATTAATGGATTTGGATTAAGGATTTGTTCGTTAATTGTCTTAGTCTCACTCTGATATATGATTCAATTCTGCTCTAATCTAATGGATGAGTTAAATGCTTTAGTTAAGTCATTGATTCATGCTTGTGTCATTTGGATTTGGTAAGTAGTCACAGGAGTTTGGGTGTTAATCTATAAATTGTAAGGAAATTGCAAAGATTATGGATGTTTAGGATTAAATCTGCCTTGTACTTCAGTTTGCTTTGTTTTGGCTCCATTACCTAAGATATAGCACTGATCTTAAAGTGTTGAATGCACTTCCTATGTTTTTGGTATTTGATTTGAGAACAATCATTCATAAATACACTTTTCAATCGACCTTTTGTTGTGGTATTTTCTATTCTCAGCTGTAGATGTTTAAATTCTCTAAAGGAAATACCAATTTCTTGAAGGATATCATCTATTCAGCAATAGATGAGAGTATATCTACTTAATATGCAATGTATGTGGAAATATTGTGAAAGAGTGTTACAAATACATTGTGGGATCACCTTCCCAGGTTTTGCAAAGCCTGAAGTGCAGGAGGAAAGCTTAGTTGCTTTCTCTCATTTGTTTGCCCACCTTCTTTAAGGTTTCTAACCATTGGAATTGGAAAATCCATAGGCTTCCTTGAAGACCTGGTTGGTATTTAAAAGAGCCAACACCTTCACCCCTAGAACTCTACTATGCACTTTGAGAACTCTATGCCAGACCACTCTGCTGCCTACTCTGAGAATGATGATGCATACGATCCATAGAAAATGGAGTACTAGGACTCTTCCCACTTTGCTGAGACTGAGTAGACCTATGCCTATGTTGCTAACTAGATCTAGAAGGTGCAGACTGAGATCTAGACGGTCCAGCTCCCTGAGAATGTGCACCATGAGCAATTGATCCTGAAGGAGGGGCACTACCAATTTGAACACCTGCTTGACCATCAAAGCCTCTAACTAGATTATCCTCTATCAACCTCACCTTATCCATGGTGGTCTCTAAGGTCTTCGGCTCAAACACACAATCAAGACCACTGATATGGGCATTCAAGCCTCTATGAAATGCTGCACTAACATCGACTTCTCATCAGAAATGCTAGCATACTGCTTAAGCTCAAAGAAGCGGTGCTTGTACTGATCTACCGTCATAGTCAACTAATGAAGCTCATGGAACTCATCAACACATTTCTGCCTGTAGTAGTTAGAAATAAATCATGTACGAAACCTCTCTAAGAATATTCCCCAAGAAACACAAGCAATATCTAGGTGAAGCTTCTGCTCCTTTACTCCACCATGTAGACGCAAAGCCTCTGAGATGCATAATGGCACATCGAGCTCTAGTATTGCTAGTATAAGGATGCATAGAAAAGCATCGATTGAGATTGATCAACCAAGTCTCTTCCTCGGTACTTGTACCAGAACCATCAAAAGTAGGGGGATGGGCTCTAAGGAGATCCCTCATGTGACCTACAACAATATTGTCTCCATCCACCCTATCCCTCACAACATCAATTCTTGAATGACCTAGACTATAGGAACGATCTCGCTCAGCTCTAGCATCCTGACCATCTTGACAAGAAGGGTGTGACTCCTCCTCACGAGATATCTCATGACGAGGTCTTAATTGATCCATTATCTACTGTAAAAGAACTAAAGCCTGTGCACCCCTGAGCCCTTCGGCTTGGTTCTCAGCACATTGTTCCCCCTATTGCTCACCCTGATTACCCTAATCAGCATTAAGCTGAGTTCTATTACAAAGAACAATGTCTCTACCTCTAACTTTTCCTCTGGCTCTAGCCCTAGGAGGCATCCTGAAGAAAACAAAGAACACATCAAAATAGATCATCACAAGGATGACCTATTCACCATAGTACGACATGAAAGTATAACAAGACTATAAAACAATATAACAAGCTCATGCCACACATGCCAAACACAACATAACATAGAAGAATCAAGTATGCTAGAGCTCCTAGTGTGTGAACATGGGCTCTGATACCGGATGTAACATCCCGCTACGTACCCCGAAGGTTAAGAGCCAAAAGAGGAAAAGATAATTTTTTTTTTTAAACAAGAAGAATAACTTACACATAAAGTAGTTGCCGATACGATAAATTGACAACATACATGGCCAAGTGTGGTTGAATGTACAACCAAGAGGAGAGGACTAATTTACCCTCAAGAGAAAATTTGAACAGGAGCAAACATGATAGCTCCAGAACTTCCTGCTCCAGAACTTTATGTGCCGGTGCTTCGAAACTTTCCACTCCAATGCTTCAAAACTTTCTGCGCTGGTGCTCTAGAACTTTCTACTGTAACATCACAAAATAACATACAAAAAGCTTTGATGCACTGAAAATTTTTGCTTTGGTGCTCTAGAACTTTTGAAAAATCAACACAGTTCGATAATAGCAAGCTGCATTGCGTCGAAACTTTTGCAGCAGTAACACAGATCAATAACTGTAAGTTGCATTGCACCAAAATTTTTGTAGTAGCAACACAGATCAATAACAAGCTACATTGTGCTAGAACTTTTGCAGCTTGATGCATGAAGGAAAAATATACAACCATAGCTCTAATTTTTGCATGATACTTAGGAAAGAAAAGCGATAGAAATCACCATAGTAGACATGAGTCTGATACCAACATCAGAACCTGTAAGCTGAACATAAAACATCACATTTCTTCTCATTAAATTATATGTTTAATTCCTCTCTCTCAAGAGAGTACAATGTGCATAAAGGAATAATCATGAGTACAATAGCTTTTCCATGAATAAGATACATCATTAGATAAGATAAATACATGAGAGGGGATGTCTCCAATTGGTGCTCCAATAACCTACACACCGGTCCCCAGTGGAAGTGGCAATGCCTCCCTACCATGAGGACTCAAAAGAGACCACCCCACTGTACTCAGAAGTAGTCACAAGGCCCAAAAAAAAGTAACAAGACAAGGGTAAAGTATGGCCAACACTCACTTCAATCACGAAGAAAACATGAAATACAATGCATAAAACCAATGTCACAACATAAAGATGCTCATTCAACAACATGTCGGGAACTACTCACAACTACCAAGGTGCTAGGTACTAGAGTACAAATCATATGGAGTGTTATCATGCGTGCTCAAAGGGATGGCACCACACAAAATCAAGTACACCTCTCATACGGATGAGGAGACTCAATCATGCCCAAATCCAT
>VDFB02352955.1:0-65588 GCA_007258455.2 Sequoia sempervirens
TACTAATACTTTCTATGTTATTTCCCTAAACTTATGAACTTTGGGCATGAACTTATCCCTATAAATTTTGATGGTATTAACTTGCTATGTGATATGTCTATATTAATTTTACATGTGATTGAATGAATGCTATTCTAAGGTGATTATGGATATACAATTGTCTTGTGCATGCTAATGTCATAATGCAGGTTCAAATTAAGATGCAAATATAAATGAATCTTGCAAGGTGGAAGAAGTTCATGCCAGCTGGCTAGTTGCTAAAGGATTCAAAAAGAGATGGAAATTAAAGAGGTCAATGGTTGGAAACTTATAGCTCATGTGGAAGTTATAACTTAACTTTAAATGACCATGTCTATTAGTTGAGTTGATTTAGGAGGTGTTGCTATGCTAGATCCTCGTTGAGGCAAGAATGGTTTGACTAAATCTTGTGTATTCATAACCTCCTTCCTATTTTCCATGCTTTCAATAAATGGTGTCCTCCTAGTATGTTGGAGTCGACTGCCCAATTAGTTAGAGTTATTTAGAAGCTTTCCTTCTATAAATAATGATTAGATGTTCCTCTTCAAAGAGTTGGATGTTCAATTATTGTACTTTCATTTTTAGTTTCAAGGAATATAGTCACGTTGCTGTTATGATGTAATAATGTTTTCAATGAATAAAATGATACTT
Organism: Sequoia sempervirens; assembly: GCA_007258455.2. Lineage (NCBI taxonomy): Eukaryota > Viridiplantae > Streptophyta > Pinopsida > Cupressales > Cupressaceae > Sequoia > Sequoia sempervirens. The sequence continues at coordinate 670 of VDFB02352955.1, forward strand.
TAATTTGTTGCATCTGAGTTAGTTTTGGGAAGACTCGTTCAAGGGGGACCACTTGGTGAGAATTCCATCTCTCCAGTTAGTAGTTACTTTTTTTTTTAGTAATTAGTTATGGTCTTAGTAGTTGTATGTTCCTGTAGCCATTGGAACTTCGTTCTGTGTCTTTTCCTACAACCAAGGTAGACATAGTAACTTCTTGTCTGTTTTCTGAGATTTTTGTTTCTATCATTCATTTTAGTCCAGTTTAGTTGTTGATTTATGCTCAGTACTTATGCTAATTCCTTTCAAGCATTTTACTTTTAGTACTATTTCCTCTCTAGTTATATGATAAGGATGACTACAATTGAGTCCTGGTGCATAGACAATGTTGACCCATTTCAAGTTCACGTCCCTAGGTTGATAATGAAATGAACCTTCATAATGAGCAAGATAACTACTTAGTGCAAATATCTAATCTCTAAGTTATAGCTTTAAGGGCTTAGTTATTGAGCCATTAGAGGAGGCCAACATTTTTGGCACCATTTTTAGGGATGGTTTCAAACTAGGAAGTTCTTTGGAGTCATTTCTAGTTTCTTTCTTGTTTTTAGTATCTCTGAAGTTTGTTTTTGGCATACCCTTCATCTAAATAAAGTAATGATCTGCTATTCTTTTACCAATTCTTTGTGTGAGTTGGCTGATACTAAGTTAATACCACATTCATAGGGGTAGGAGAAGAGATGCTCTAGGGAAATTCCTTCCTAATGACCCTAATCCTAATAACCAGCTAGTTGAGTTTCAAGATTTTCCAAGAGACAAAGAAGAAGAAGAGGAAAATCCTTTCACTAATACATTTCCCAATTTGATTAGTTCTAAAACTTCCTCTGAAGAGAAAGCTTCCAAAAACCTGATTGAGAATCCATTTGCTTTGATAATCCATCAAGCAATTATTGCTATCCAAAATAGAACTAACCATCCAAAATTCCCATTCCCTATCACTCACCAAAATGAGGTTGATAACCTTAAGAACATCCCTACTTCAGTTTTTCCTAAATTCTATTGGCTTGTAATAGAGGACCTTGACACTTTCCTGTTTGAATTTGATATCCTCTATAGAAGCTATGATTACACTACTAATGATCATAGGCTTAAATTATTTCCTACTAACTTGAAGGACATTGTATTAAGATGGTTTATGGGCTTAGGTAGGAATACTATAAATACTTGGGATGATATGAAATCAAAGTTTCTTGAAAATTATAAAGAATATTGTAGAGGCAATGATATGAGAGGAGATGATATCTTCAGGATGCAGTAGAAGGAGGATGAAAGTTTGGAGGACTATATTCAAGGTTCCTATTTTGTGTACAGAAATCCCCACATCATGCACTCAATGAAGAGTCTCAAAATTTTCTCTTCCTTAAAGGGATCAATGAAATTGCATTGATGCTCTGGACTTGATAGGAGGAGGAGATATCACCCAAGTTCACTGGGATGATATTAAGAAGATATGTCAAAATTACTCTTGGGAAGCTACAAAGAAAGGAAGAGGTTACCAATATTATATAGGTAAATCCTTGACTAGTGGAGTTTCAAGAATGGAAATCACTCATTTGTTGGCAGATTTCAAGTAGGATATCATTGTAGACATGTAAAATTGACTTAACACCTATCAGAACTTGGAACGCCTTGAAACATCTTAGAATCAACCCAAAATGTCTCAAAACAACTTAAAATGTCTCATAACATCTTGGAATCAACTTGAAATGTCTCAAAACAACTCAGAATCAACTCATAATGTCTCGAAACAACTTGGAATCAACCTAGAACATCTCAAAACATCTCACATTCAACTTGGAAAGTCTTGAAACATCTCGATATCAACTCAAAACATCTTATAATTATCCCACCATCATTAAATGGTATTTGAAACCCTAATTTCCTCTATTAATTGAATAGTACAATGTTATTTAATTAATTCACTTTTTCATCATTCTTGACAAATTAAATAAATATCGTTTATTTAATAAAGTCTTGAAAACCCTAATTCTACTATTAATTGAATAAAACAACATTATTTGATTAATTCACATTTCATCATTTTGACCAATTAACTAAGTTACATTTATTTAATAAAGTCCTAATCTAATCTTATTTCATCCTGATTAGTCAAACAACACAAATTATTTGATTATGTCACTAAATCACCATATTTCCCTAAATTGATTAAATTATTAAATTATAATAATTTAATTATGACACTTTCCCTCCAAAATTTGAATAATTAAATCAAACTATTCAAATAATTTATCAAAAATAAAATTAAACTAATGCAACTTTGTTTGAAAAAGTCAAACTTGATTTGCATGTTTAACCTCCAAAAAGGAATTAATTAATTAAATAAATTAATTCATAATCCTCACCCACTTTCTGATTGAGAAAACCATGGGTTGCTAACTAAGCAATCTAATTTTTCTAACTAGTCAATCTATTTCCTAACTAAAATTAATCAATTGCTAGCTGATCAATCTAAACCCTGACCATCCAATCTATTATTCAATCACCCAAATTGTGTAATCACCCAACTTTGCACAATCTTCTCATGTCTAAATCATCTCAACACATTTTTACTGTTGATCTGGATATTCTCCAATGCGATCCTAATCGTCGATTCAAAATCTCTTTTCCTATATAACAAACCTCTCTCCTCACAAATGTGGATCGAAGAATCAAGATACCTTTTCAACAAAGTGTTGTCACAATCACCATTGATAGAGCTTCAACCTTTTTCAATCAACCAAGCATCATTCATCCAAATTTTTCACATGAACTTTGGAGGCTTCACGTTGACAAGAACAATCCAACATCAAGCGAATACACTCTGCTATGGGATGGTAAAATTGTGTTCATTTCTCACATTCATTTTGATAACCATAGGTTTCTTAATATATGTTCAAGTAGCTTAGTTTCATTTCATATGTGTAGGATAGGATTTTAGATTTTCTATGTTTGATCTTAGATTAGATCTTAAGTTCAGTTACAGTTTGATCTTCATTATTCGTCTATCTTCCCCCTCACACACTTTGGCATGCCCGGTGGGACATAGGTCCTCATTACTAATGTTTTCATGTGCCAAATTGAAGTTATAGGGTTCTATGAGCTTTCTAGAGAAGTTTCACATAGTTCCTAGCAAAAGCTCACTTTTGACTAACAAAATTTCTAAGCATCTGCAACAAGAAGCTTGCTTTTGCCATGGAAAGCTCGCTTTTGCACTAAGAACTTCGCTTTTTCATTTTTTCTAAGCATTTGTAAAACAATTCTGAGTATTTGCTTTGGAAGTCAAGTGCATGAATCTTGCACTATTTTAATGAGCCTCCTTGCTAACATTTGCTTGTTTTGTAGGTACTAATGATTTTTTTATGCATGATTTGAAACAAGTTAATTGGTTTTGTGTAGGGAAGATGATCGGTCCAATATTTTTAGAGCCACAATCTTTTTTTTTATTTAACTTAGGAAAAATTTCATTTGGTACACTAAAATGAACAACAAAAACTCACATTTGATTTTGGTGTTGTTAAAATGAACCAATTTTAAGCTTTCTAAGTTACGAATTTTTGTTTGGTTCTCTAAAATGAACAAAACAAAACTCAAATTTAGTTTTGGTGCTATTAAAATGAATCAATTTTAAGCTTTCTAAGTTAGGAACTTTCATTTGGTGCTCTAAAAATGAACAACACAAACTCACATTTGATTTTGGTGTTGTTAAAATGAACCAATTTTTAAGCTTTCTAAGTTAGGAACTTTCATTTGGTGCTCATAAAAAGAACAAAAACACTTCAATTTTGGGTTCTAAAAATGAACACATTTCATTTTTTCATAGTTAGGAACATTAATTTTGGTGGATAAAAAGAGCGCAAATTATTTTGATTTTGTTGATGCATGCTCAATTTACATTTGTTGACCAATTAAGACCAAGCTTGATTTCTTAGAAACACTTCAACTTGGGCTTAAAATCAACAAACTATTCTTGTTGTTTTCATACCATTGTTATCTTAATGGCTCGATGTCCTAAACACTTCAATTTGGTGCAAAGATAAAAAGAACAAGTTGTTTATGTTATTCACATATTTTTTGGGGATAATAATGCCCAAGGTGTTTAAAATAAATCAATTTGCTATGAATTGTATGTCGTGTATTAATTGATTGGAAAGCTAAATGTTTGTCTTCTCCCCTCACACCTTTTCACAATCTTGGGTGAGCGAGAACATTTTTAGCTTCACACTTTTTTCAAACATACCTTTTTAAAGGGCCTGCCTGCTTGAGGAATCTTCTGCATCAGAGAAATCATGGGTGACCCAAGCAGTACTTTCATTCTAGAATGCTATATAAATATTTTGTGAGTGTGAGGAAATTTCATCACACACCGGGGGTGGATGTCCTATACCAATGTATTCTTCCTTAGTATCCTAGTGATGTGTAAAAACCCACAAGAGCTGGAAGGTTATTAATTAAGCAAAATGCCACATGTGTAGGTTCCCGAAAATAATATCCCCAGAACATGACTAAGAGCCAATTGTTTTAGAAGCCACCCTATTATCCAAAAACTTCTTTGAAAGTGGTGCATGATAGGAATTTACTTCTGAGAAGTTACTTTCCAAGTCCGACTATAGGCTTGTACCATAAGTCGCATGTAAAATCATCTCTTCGAAGCATGAGGAAGGCCCACCTAAGAGGATGGTTTCTCTCAAATAGGGTTGTAATTGCTTGTTAATGTTAAACTTTCCCAATTACATTCAAAAATAATTGTGACATAAAATTCTATGTTTGATTTAAAGAAAAAGAACACATAAAAAAAACACTGAACAAGATGGTCAAATAAAAAAACCATTTGATTTAGTGTATACCTATGAAACAATCCTTATGTTTTGCACTTCTTAAAAGGATTTATCCTTAAATGTATTGCAAGTATGAGCTTGTCTGGTGGTGTTGTCATTAATGTTGTCATTGATGTCAACACTATTTAGTATGTTGCAGATTGTACATGTATGGTTGAGATGTTGTTGAGATGTGGAGCTATCCTTGTGGTGTTGCAGATATGTTGGTTTGATGAGTTTCTAAGTGATTTTGAGAAAATCAATAAAGAAGAGAAGTTAGAGTGTTGAGTGTGTGCTTCGGTACGTGCTCTGCATTTCTCTTGAGTTGATCCTATGCCTGTGCGGATCTGAAGGCATGTTGATGGTGATATGATGATGATACAGTCTAAGTTTTAGTTTCTAGTGAGATGGTACATGAAAGTTGTGTCCTCCAGTTTGTGTGTCCCTCTGGCAGAGTAAGTGTTTTGTGCACTCAGAAAAATATTTTTTCTCTACATTTCTTCACTATTTTGTTTCAAATCATGCGGATCTGGTAGATGTCTTGTGAAGGTAATTCCTATGCTCTAGTGAATATTTTTAGAGTTTGATGATCTAGAAATCATGTTTTAGTATTTGTGTGTGTCTACATAGCCTAGATTGACTGGTGAAAGGAGTTCAGTGTTTGAAGCCTATTGTTTTTACTACAGATATATCTGGAAGATTTTGAGATGTATTCTCAAGCATAATGAAGCGTGTTACATCATCTGTGTGTCATCTTCTTGTTGGGAAGTGTGTGCATCATTGATAATTTTGTCTTCATTAGGTTTTTCCAAACTAGTGTTTACACTTCATTTGAAGAATAAAATTTAATTGAGGAAGTGTGTAGAAGATTCAAGAATATTATTTTTGTCTTTATTGGTCCACTCTTATTCCTTTCCACTACAGGAATTTAGAGTTGCTGACCTAATTTGAATTTATGAGATGATGTATTGTCCCCAACCTTGGTAAATGTTTCTAAGGTTGAGAACGGTATAAAAGCAAGGTGAGTTGTGAAGAATTGAATGATAGTGTGATACAAGTGATGAAAGTGTGCCACAAATCATAAGTGTAGAAGTGTGTGTGAGTGAGTTGTGATAGAAATTTTTCAGTGTGCTAAAGGAAATGAACTAAAGATTTTTGTAATCCTTCAAATGTGCTTTAATTGTTGTGGTGGATCTTTTGTTCTCTTTTGTATCTGTAGGTAGTAATCCTCCCTGATGGATAGTGAGTCCTTTATAGGCAATGAGCCTTTGTACTTGGATAGTGAGTCCTCTTTTGGCATTGACCCTTTGTATTTAGTTTGTAATATTTATATTGTGAGTTAACCCTCACTATGGTTTCTCCCTTATTGGGTTTTCCACGTAAAAATATGGTGTTCATTGTGTTTATTTAATTTTTATTATATGTGTTTCATGCTCATACTTAATAACGAAATAGTGTGGTTGAAGATTTGATAAGTGATAAAGTTTTAAGTTTGAATTTTTGTGACAACTAATTCACCCCCCCTCTCAGTTGTTGTGTGCCTGTTTAACAATTGGTATCAGAGCCTTGGTTCCTTATTGTAGAGCTTAACCACTTAAGGAAGATCTGATGGCACACAAGTTGTTGATCCCTATGTTTGATGGAACTGACTACAAATATTGGAAGGGACAAATGGGAGGATATATTATCTTTCTTGGTTTCAAGACCTAGAAGGCTATTGAGAATAAATATACACTTCTATATGGTGATTTTAATACTGTATATGAGATATCTGCTTATGAAGAAAGTGAGAGGGCGAAGTATGCGATTTGTAGTGGTTTATCTAAAAATGAGCGAATCAAGGTTAATTCTTTGGACACTACATATGATGTCTGAAAAATATAGAAGACATGTATGAAGGGAATGAAAAAGTGAAATTGACAAAGAGATTGGTAGCAAAGTGTAGATTTTTGAACCTAAAAAATGGAAGATGGTGAAGAATTTATAAGTTTCTTTCACAGGGTTGAACATACTACAAATAAGGTTAGAAATCAAGGAGGAAATCTAGTAGATGAAGACATAATAGAGAAGATCCTAATCACCCTACTAGATTACTATAGTGATAAGATCTCGGTGATTGAAGAAATGTATGACCCTAAGAAGTACACCTTGGAACACTTGTTTGGCACCCTACAAGCATTTGAATTGAGAAAGTTCTAAAAAGATGACAAGATAGAAGAAAAGACAGGAATGACATTTAGAGCAATGAAGATTGAGGAGGAACCGGATAGCAATGATGTTGATGAGTTGGAAGCTAAATTCACCAGGAAGTTGAAGAAAGGTACTGGAAATTATAAAGGTGATGCAGGAGCATCCTTGGTTCTTGGCAATCTTGCATCGACCAAAAAATATTTTCTTTCAGTTTTTGTTCTTGTTTAGTTCTTGTTCAATTCAAGTTGGTGGATTCATCATCTTTTCTCACTAAACCCTATGGATCTATGTTTACATCGTGGACATGTTCATTTTCCTTATTCCAAGATTTAAGTGTGATTGGATCTTTTTTCGACAACTTATCACTTCCAGATTTGATGGAAGTTTCTTGAACTGGCACCAAAATAATTTTCAAGCCTAATGGCTAGTTTGACCACTTGTGGATATTTCTCGTAACTTGCGGATCTTGATAGTGTCATTTGAATTGTTCTATGGAGTTTCCTCGACTGTAATTATAGGTCCACACTTCATCCTATGCATTCACCAAGGAGTAATTCAAATTTGAGGCCAACCTATTTCATGCGCACGTTACATTTTCTTTCATTGGAGATTGTAATCTTTGGCTGACGTAGATGATTCTAGATCTCAAGATGAGATATAAATCATTGTAATAGATCATTAGAAAAGTAGTTAGATGAATATTAGTTTTGGGATATGTAATATTTTACTCGAGTTAAGGAGAATATAAGAATATTGTATTTTGTACATGTTGTATCAAGCCCGTGAGCCGAATCTATAAGCCCGAATGTTGCCGACTAATTGTAATTGATATTTTTGTTAATGAGAATTTTAGAATTTGTATTTTTCTCCATATTTCATTTTGCTTCTATTGTGTGACTCTTGTTGCATGATCTAGATTGTTCTCCTTGAGGACCCTCCTACTATGGTTGCATCAGATTGGTATCAAAGTGAGATTCATTCTGTGAGAGATCGCCAAAATTCATGGAGTTCTGTTGAAGATTTGTTTTGGGGTGGCGGACTAAGGATCCGACCTACAATTATAGAGGACTTGTGTAAATATGGCAGGAAGAAGAAATGCTAGAGGAAATGGAGTGCGTAGAAATGCAAACCCAACTTTAATGGAGATGTTGAGATAAATTGTTGCTAGATTGGATGCAGTCAAAACGACCCAGAGGAGAGGTCATCCAATGGATGATGTGAGTGATGAAGAGGTAGAAGTACAGGTAGAAATGGAAAGAGAAAATTCTAGCCTAGATTAGGGAGAAGAGAGATTCATAAGATCCCTAACAAGAGAAAATACTAAGCCACATTTCAATCCACTAGATTATAGAGGTAAGTTGGATTCAAATGAATTTCTTCACTAGATAATAGAGATGGAGAAGTATTTTTATTTTGAAGGAAACACTGAGGATAAGAAAGTAACAATTTATTGTACAAAGTTGAAAGGACATGCATCCCTTTGGTGGGAAAATTTGCAGAAAGATAGGAGAAGAAAAGATAAGATCATGGGATCGGATGGTGAATAAGTTAAAGACAAAGTTTATGCCTACAGACTATCAAATCAATTTGTTATGGAAGTTGCAAAATTTGAAGCAAAAGGATTCAAGTGTGACAGAGTATACTGAGGAGTTCTACAAGTTGAATATCAGATCTGGACATTCGAAGGATGAGATTGAACAAGTAGCTAGATATGTGAATGGCTTGAGGTCTTCTATATAGGATGATATTAGTTTGATCAAGTTGTAGAGTGTAGAAGAAGCATATCAATGTGCCCTAAAATTAGAAGAGAAGTTGAATAAAAGACATGAGTAGAGGTAGAGAGGAAGAGGTGGAAGATTTCAAAGAGGAAGAATTTTTACTAGAGGAGGAAGAGGATCTTTTGTAGATCAGAATAAAGATAAGGAATTCAGTAAGAGTGATAATTCATACCATAGAGGTGATGGAAATTCTTACCGAAGAGGAGGATATGGTGGTTACTAGAATGAGGGTTATGGAAATTATGATAAGGAGAAAAGAGTATTTAGGGGAACTTGTTTTAAATGTGGTGGAGGACATAAAGCATTTGAATGCAATAAGGGAGAGACAAGTAGAAAGATAGAAAACAATAGAAGAAAAACCTTTGTTGAGGAGGATCATGTCGGATCCTCTAATAAACCAGAAGATGGAGAATTTTTGGTTAATAGAAGAGTATTGTGTCAAATGGAGTTGGAGCAGTAACTGTTGTAGAGAAAGAATTTGTTTCAGACTAGATGCAAGGTAGTTGATAAATGTTGCAAAGTGATTGTTGACAGTGGGAGTTCTGAGAACCTGGTTTCTAAAGAAATGGTGACCAAATTGAAGTTGGAAATATTGAAACACCCAAATCCCTATCAGATATCATGGATTCAAGATGAGCATAAGATACTGGTAAGTGAACAATGTTTAGTGAAATTGAAAATAGGAAATTACCATGATGAAGTTTTGTGTGATATCATGCCTATGGATGTATGCCATGTTTTTTTAGGAAGGCCTTGGTAGTATGATAGACATGCTATTCATCATGGAAAGAAGAATACATATACTATTGTCGCTAATGGGATGAAGAAGACTTTGTTTCCATTGGAGGATGTTCCTAAAGTTGAGGTTTGTATGAGTGCTAGACTTTGTTTGGTTGATAGAAGGAGATTTATGGATGGATTGAGACATGAGAACATGTGTTATGCCTTGGTTTCTAAGAAGGGTGAAGTCTTGAAGAATGTAGAAGAACAACTGGAGGAGATAAAGGAGATGCTAATAGAGTATAAAGAGATCATTTCAGATAATGTACCTAATGGATTACCACTCGTGAGGAGTATTAGTCATTGCATGGATTTGATTCCTGGAGCTAGTTTTCCTAATAAAGCAGCACACTGGATGAAATCGACAGAGAATGAAGAGTTGAATAGACAAGTGCAAGAGTTGTTGAGGAAGGGTTTGATTAGAGAAAGATTAAGTCCTTATGCAGTACCTGTTGTGCTAGCACCTAAGAAGGATGGAGGATGGAGGATGTGTATAGACTCTAGAGCTATAAACAAGATCACAATGAAGCATAGATTTCCTTTTCCATAGATGGATGACATTATGGATTGTTTGAGTGGAGCTAAATACTTTACAAAGATAGATTTGAAGAGTGAATATCATCAAATCAGAATTAGAGAAGGGGATGAGTGGAAGACAACATTCAAGAAAAATGAAGGATTCTATGAGTGGTTGGTGATGCCTTTTGGACTAACAAATGCATTGAGTACTTTCACAAGAGGTTGATGAATGAGGTATTGAAGAAACTCTTGGGTAAGTTTGTGATTGTGTATTTGGATGACATCTTTATTTTCAGTAAGAGTAGAGAACAACATTTGTTGCATATAAGACAAGTTTTACAGAGGTTGAGAGAAGAGCAGTTGCTAATAAACATTAAGAAGTGTAGTTTCATGAAGGAAGAATTGGTATATTTGGGATTTGTGATATTTGTAGATGGATTGAAGATGGATCTTAAGAAGGTAAGATCAATTGTTGAATGACCTACACCAAAAAGCATTGGAGATGTAAGATCATTTCATGGATTGGCTATTTTTTTAACAAAAGTTCATTAGGAATTTTAGTTCTATTTGTAGCCCTATGACAGAAACAATGAGAGGAGATCAGAAAGATTTTAGGTGGATGTCTAGAGTAGACCAAAGTTTTGACTTGTTAAAACATAAGGTGACTGAGCAACCTGTGTTTGGTTTACTAGAATTTAATAAGGTACTTCAAGTAGATTTTGATGCAAGTGGAAATGCAGTTGGAGTAGTATTGAGTCAAGAAGGAAGACCAATAGCTTATTTCAGTGAGAAATTGAATGATGCTAGGAGAAGGTATTCAGTGTATGATTAGGAGTTTTATGCCATAGTTCAATCCTTGAAGAAGTGGAGACATTACTTGTTGCCGAAGGAATTTGTGTTGTATATGGATCATCAAGCTTTGTAATAATTGAACAGTCAAGGTAAGTTGAATCAGAGACACATGAGATAGTTGGAATTCTTGCAGAGTTATACTTTTGTTTTGAAACATAGGAGTGGAAAGTCAAATAGAGTTGTTGATGCCTTGAGTAGGAGAAGGAATATATTGACAGAGATGAGAGTGGAGGTATTAGGCTTTGATGAATTGAAGAACTTGTATGAGGAAGACTCAGATTTTGCAAAACCATGGAGAGCTTGTAAAGAACTAGTTTTGGAGGATAAGAGTCAGTGCTTGGATTATTTCATTTAGGATGATATGTTGTTTAGAGGAAATCAGTTGTGTATACCACAAAGCTCAATGAGGGATAACTTGGTGAAAGAAAAACATAGTGGAGGATTCTCAAGACATTTTGGAATTGATAAGATAGTAGCATTAGTAAGAGAGAATTAAATTTGGACACAGATTCATAAGGATGTTAGGAAATTTGTACAGAGTTTTAGAGTTTTTCAAGTTGCAAAAGGGAGTAGTCAAAATGTTGGATTGTATAAGCCTTTGACAGTTCCGAAGATACCTTGGGAGGATATTGTTGATGGTCAATTTAGCACAACAACATTTAAACAAAATATCTCTATTCTATTTCTCCTGAAAAGAAAGACAACATATAGTAATCTAACTCCCAAGGTCCTAGTAGTTGGTTCTCAACTGTGTTGATATTGCTCAATGGTTAATGCAATTGTAATGTTCAAGGGGCCTAATAGTTATTCAGCTTTTGATTGTTGTAAGAATAAACTCGTATCTAAACCTACTCTAATAGGGGGGTATAAAGAAAAGGAAAAAGATAGACTAGGGACATAGAAATAAAAGGAATGTTGATTCATTCAACTAACCAGACTTGTTACCTTCCAAGGAATTCTTAAACTAGAACTACAAAACAAATCAACCTCTAATCAACACACATCCATCCATTCACAGTGAAAATATTAATAACATATCTCAAATCACCATTAGAACAAAAGAAAAAGATAGAACTTCATTCCTTGAAATCTTTCGAAATCAAATGATTAATAAAACGAACATCATTCCAGAGCATAACCTAAAGTAGGTTTAAGTCTGACTGCTTCTACTATCAATGAAATAGATAAGCAACATTTACAAATTTGGCAAGATCACCAGTGTACAAAAACCCATGTCTTCATATTACCTCCATCTAAACTAAGAAAATCAAAAAATTGCATCACCTATCCTACTGTAAAACTCTAATTAGCTAAGCTATAAAACTCTTCCTTATTTTCCTAAGTGTCTAACCCTTTACAATGAGCTTGATTTGACAATTGATAGCTCAATCATTTACATAATTCCCTCCATAAAAAGAGACATAAAAAAGTTGTAGCTTTTGAAAACATGCAATTAATTCACCCAGAAACTTTTAGTTTCAGCTCTCAGTTTGGCTTTAGCTGATTTTAGTATGAGGCCCCACTCTCTAGTCTGGTTTCCGTTAACAAATGCATCCTTTAGTTACAACTTTGAGTTCTTTTTTTTATAATGTAGAGAAATATCCTTCTCTAGAAATGAACTTAAGTGGGCCCACCACGCATTCAACTTACAACCAGTCAATAGTCTTATCAGAAAATCTTCCTTTTCTTATGCAATTCTATTTTGCAAATCATCTTGACCATAATTCATTATCCTTTCAGCCTTCACAAGTACCTGAAAATTAGAAATGAACATTAATTAATTCAATAAAATTGATTAATAACTAATTTCAAATTATTTCAATCAAATGCAAATGATAAACTTCAAATTTTCATAAGTGAAATAATAAAAACCCCCTTTTAAATTGAATGTTATTTTAAATAAAATAACATCAAATTAATGCTCTACCTCATTTGATCCTAATATCATCCACTATTAGACCTACAAAACATATTAATTCAATGTATTAATAGATTTTTTTAATAACCATGAAATCAATTTTTCACACTTAATTAATTCATTTTAATTAAAAATTCTATTAAAATGAATGAATTAGCTAATTCCTCTTTGCACATTTGTTTGCTTCACTTAAAGCTACCAATTGATCTCCATCAGATTACTGTCCAAGTTTGAAATGCTAGAATCTTGTGTTTAGACCCATGTTTTGATGGATGCTTAAACCCAATACAAGTTGTAGATTGGATTTACTAGTGATCTATCAATTACTTGCAAATCGTTATATCTCGTTGATTGTCTCTTAAGAAAATATGGCAGCATATCAAGGAGAATCACTTATGTAGGTTTTTTGAAATTTCATTCTACCTTCAACAATATAAATGTTAGGTCCTCAAAATCCAAGGCTCTAATGACTAAAATTGTAGCACTTACATCTCACATCTAAATAAAATTTAAATTCCTTTATGATACTCATCCTTCTCAACATTTGTTTCCTTCTTAGAAACTTTGGATGAGTGCTTTGCATGCTTTACCTCCTCCATTTTTGTAGACATGTCCATTATCGATGCTCCCAAAATCAACATGCATTCATTCAAAAGTTCCTTTTACCTCCTATACGTGTTTCCTAAAATCATGATGTGTGAAATTACCTTGCTTTTAGACATTTTGTGAAATATCTTGCATAGATTATTGGTGCTCAACCATGCACATATAACCATCCACATTTCTTTGTGCCATCTTGTTTGCCATTTTCATTTGCTCAAAATTTTCTAAAATAGATCCAATAGATCTTATTCATGTGCACTTGCAATCATTGCATTCAATGAGATGACAACTCTTAAAAGCATTATGTCAAACAGTGAGTGTTCCTTCTACGCTCTTTCACATATTTTTGTATACACATCTTCCCGAGCATACGGTTCCCCAGAGGCATTTTTTCGAACAGTTCACGTGCTTCCTTATGGAATCCTGGAGCTACGCAAATGCCTTCATGGATTGTAAATCATTCAAAAGCTTCATATTGGTGTGGGTTGGAAGACGTTGGCAACGATCACGAGCTCTGGCCCTTACACTAGCTGATTCAACAAATACATTTTAAGAACTTCCTACAATCTATGCATTCCATGATGCATTCCTTTGAGGAATTTATTCAAACAATCTTAGTCCATTATCTATGCATCCACACCTTTTATGCATGTTCACAGGGAATTTTCTTTTGAAGTTTCCAAATCCTTTGAGAACAAATCCATTTTGAGCACATATTGCAATCATACATTCCATGGAAATGACATTTCATCAAGATATTCTGTCAACAGTTCATGCGCTTTGTGTATGTGCGGGCTGTGGGGAGGAAATTGATAGTGGTTGGAGTATTTAGCTTTAAGTCTACCAATAACATTTTTGTGAAAGTCTCTTAACCCTTTTCAACAAATCCATTTTCATTTATAAGCTGCAAACATTATATTCCATGAGATGGAATCTCATTTAAGGCCTTGTGTAGAACAACTCATGTGATTGTCTGTGCTTCCATGCTACTGTATGTATGCTCGGGAAATGTCAACTTCCAATATCTCACCAAATTCCTTTATCCCTCACGCGCCAGCTTGAAAGTTTTAAAATACTTTTTAATAGTTAGCTTTATTTTTGTTTACACATTTTGCATGCATGTATGCACCTTTAGCGCAGTGGAATGGAGTTCCTTACCCTATGAAGCTTTCCCTTGCTTTAAGCTTCAATGGATGTCCCCTATACACATTCGTGCTTTCATCCACTCTAGCCGTGGGTAAGAAGGATGTTGACTATGGGTGGGAGAATTGGCTTCCCCTCTTATTGATTATGTTTTTTAACAAATCCAATTTGTGCATCGCCTACAATCACCACATTCCAAAAGATCAAATTTGTTTGAGGCACTATGTCAAATGGTTTTCTATCCATGGTTGATTCTTCCACATCTTTGCATTGGCGGGTTTGGAGTTCCTCAGGGGTGGGAGTGGGATGAAGACAAAACCATATGTTTGACTTCATCCGGTACCAACACTCGCCCCGGTTCTGACCTTCTTTGCAATGTACTGGAGGCAAGATGAAAACAAAACCAGGTGGAATGGGAACCATTGTTGGTCAGACATAATGAAGTACACTGGTGGAAGTGGAACCAAATTAAGACAAGAAACTGGTGGAAGCGAAACCAAATTAGGATGAGAAACTTTTTTTGTATCCGGTTCCGATAAGGCTACGGGGGAAGGATTGTTTTCTTGGAATTCTCAACATTTTGATTGATGCCATGTTCCTTCAACTTATTTCTCCCATTCCTTCTTTATTTTTACTTTTCTATTACCCTCTCTTTTACGATTTAAATATGATTTTAGAATTTTTCAAAAGATTTATTTATTTTTCAAATTCAAATAATATAAATCTTATAAATGAATTACATTATTTAAATTTGAAAATAAATTTCTTTCAAATTTGTTTATTTAAAACCTTTTAAATATTTATAATCCTTATTATTATTATTATTATTCATATTTAAACTTTATAAATCTTTTTTTAAATAATAAAAGATTTATATTATTTAGATTTTCAAAATAATAAAATTTAACAATAAAGATTATATATATTTAAATTTTCTAATTTTACAACTTTTTTTGTATTTTCGAAGTTTTCCTATTTATATTTTTTTTATATTTTCTCGATTTTACACACAAAAACCAAAAAATGAAGGAAAAATGAAAGAACAAAATAAACAATGTAAAACTAGATGTGGCAAAATGAAGGAGACGAAAACAAATGAACAATGCTAGAAAAATAAACGACATGACGAGGTGACGAAAAAAGTAATACAAGGAACGAGACGAACGAGTATGATGAAAACAAAATATACACAACGACGAAAGATGAAAACAAAACAAACACAAAGATGAAAGATGAAAATAAGAAAAAAGGAGACAAAGAATAAGATGGGGACGAGATAGGATGACACCCGAAGACAAAGCAAGGAACTGGGATTGAGATGGAACCAGGAATAGGAACCTTGGAAAAGTTTATGTTCTGGTTCTGGTCTGATATCCGAATCCAACAAAGAAAAAGAAAATGAAAAGGGGGTCCCTGACTTTTCCAAGCAAGAATTTGGGGTGTGTATGCAAGGCATAACAAATGGTGACTCAGTAGGGAAAATGCTCTAAGCATTTTAAAACATGCAACCCTCCAAATACCCAAAATCTCTAGTTTACGCTCATTCAAAATAATCCCAAAAGTGAAAACATAACCAAAACTAGGACACGACAGAGGTCTGAGATGAAACTAAAATCTGTCTATATGTGTAGATGATTCATTCCCCTCCATAAGTGTTGTTGTAATAAAAGTGGAGCAGACTCTATCCAAGCTACATAGTTGTGAGTTACCTTTCTAACATGCAATGATATCCTGGGCATAGCTCTGCTGCCATACAGACATCTATAGCCTTGACAGAGATACCTCTGGTTCTCTCTAAGCATCACTCTACTACTAGCCAAGAATCTATAGCCTTGGTAGAGATACTCAAATCACCCTTGCTGATTGATTTCATTTTCAGATTTTCTTTCTTTTCTCTTTTTCTTAGATGTTGATTCTTTTGAAGAATAATTTATGGTTTTCCCTCAATCCTCAAGTAGTGAAGCCTAAATAGCGGGTTGAGAACCACGGTGGGAATTGTGAAAGAAATGTAACCCTTTAGATTTTTCACTTGGAATAGAGCTACCCCACTCGATGTAAACTAACAGATGGATTTCTTAAGGTGTGCATATCGTGATATACTTTCAAAAACTCCCCAAAACTGCATAATGTACCAATTTTTAATTCATGCTAACCTTCCCCAATTTGAAATGGATGAAGGTAAATCAAATTGTCCAAAGCTACTGACTGATTAAGTGTTTGAAAATATAGATAGCAGACTCAATAGATTCACCTTTTGGCATAACTTGCATACAATAACTTAGTTTCCACTATCAACAAGAGGAACCCCCAAAAGAAAGAAAAGAAACATACAAGAAAAGAGAGGAACAACAAAAAAGAGTGCACAAACACGACAAACCAGCAAAAGGAAAATAGAAAACGAGAGAAAAGAACAAACAAACAACAAAAGACCCAAAACAAAAACCAACAACAAGAAACAAAACAAAAACAAAACAAAACAAAAACAAAAATGAACACTAACCAATCCTAGTCCTAAACTAACCCAAAACTGAACTCTACAAACATAAAACTATAGAAATGTGTACATTGCCTAACTGACTTTTCATTATGTGCAGAAGTGTTAACTTACTAGGTACAGTTCTAAACCTAGCAGATTTGTCCTTATACTCTGAAACGTAAAGTTTATGTACAATATATTCATTTTGAGAGTATAATTTTTGAAATATTAATAGTTGTGGGTTCTCATCCTTGTCATGATTTACCCACAAACACATTTTATTCTCCCCAACATAATAATCAACTGAAAATCATTAGAACATAGAGGGTAATGAAAAGGCACCACCTGAGTTAGAAGATCTTCAATTGTTGTGGTGTGCTCATATTGTATGATTTCCTCTTTACGAGGTCTTAGCTCATAAAACACCACTTCATTTCATTTTGAATCATGCATGTCAACATAAAGAACATCTATTAGCAATGTTCCATCAACATTCAAGACATTTATTTTTTTTTCAAAAATTTCATGCATATCCCTATCACAATCAATGCTAGGCTCAAACAAAAAACTTGTGTATTTAAATTCACAAGGATTATCAATCTCAATCATGTTTCCTAAAGTGCATACAACATCAATTAAAGGATCAACTTCCTCAACCTTAAAATCAATTTTCTCAACATTTTCTTTACCTGACCTGGCAATCTTTCCTAATAGCAAGAGGTCAGAACCACTTATCTCAGAATGTGAACCAAGAGGAAGAATCCTACATGAGTCATCTACAACAAGGTTTGTTATGCAAATGGAATAGTCATGTGCCAACATTGTTTCTTTCATCTTGGGCACAGAGTCACAAATTATCTGGGTCTCCTTAGAAGGACTAAGAAATAAAGCACCCATGTTGTCAGCTTGCAAGTTTTGTCTACCTACCTCCTCCTGAGTTGAAGCATCGCTATTAGCACTCTCTTCAAACATGTCACCCAAAAGAGTTTGAAAATCAGCATCGATCTCATCACCATTAATGTTAGAAATACTAACACAGGGTGAAAAAGTATTGTATTCAAACAACTCATTTGAATAAACATAATCAAATTTAGGAAAACATTTCTTCAATTCATGTTTCTACCTATCGTCAACTAGAATGTGCAAGTTAGTGTCAAGCTCATCACTATTAAGATCGAATCTACTAGTGCATGGTAAGAAAGGACTTTCTTCGAACATCATATTTGAATAAATAGAATCAAAACCAAGAAAACACTCCCTCATTTCTTTATCTTCATCATGTTGAAAAGATTCAACTTCTAAGACGACCTCCTGGTCAATTCCTTGATATTCTTTGGAGTTTCCATTCGTTCACACCTTGCTGCAACCAACCACTAATTTCATCAATGTTAGTATCTTGATTAGCACTGAGATACAATTTATTCTCTTGACAAGGGTAAGTCTGATCTGAATGATTATCAGGTAGCCCTTGAATAACTTGAACATCCATTTGATCTTTCTCCTTTTAAGAATCAATTTGACACTCAACTTTGTGTCCTTCACCATGAGATCCATTTGCAAGCTCATTTGTAGTCATGTTGTTCTCAGTTTTTATGTGTTCATTATTCAAATCAGCAGAGTCATTTTCTAAGTGTTAATTCATCCAAGGGTGCTTCTCCCTTGTTGATCATCATGAAAGAACTTATGAATGCATTGATAAACTCATTTTCCACATCGAGTGGATCTACACAAGGTAGATAAGCTTCAATAGTTGTTGAATCCATCTTGCTGCTAGGATCAAGTTCATCAGATGATAGGGAAGAGCTCAGCATGTTCTCACAATTACTCTCATCATTTCGACTGGAGTCATTATCATTTTTATGTATGCTTGTTGTTTCATTTCCTTGATCGATGGGATATGTACTCCAAGGATATTCCATAAGTATTCATTCAACAATGATTAGTTTTTTGAAATATAACTCCATCCTACCCAAGAAAACATGGCAATTAATTTGGGAATGCTGATTTGTTCAGTGTATCCTACATCCAATCGGCCTAACAAGTTCTAATAATTTCAGACCTCCTAATTCTTCCAATTTCTTCCTTATTCAATTTTGTGCACATGGGATATCTATCCAACATCTTTCACCATCCTTTGTCCATCCCTCATCATGTTGATTCTCCTCACGATCAGAAGAGTTGTTCAAAGCGTTGGAAGGTATTGCTGATTTCTCATGACAACAATCCTATGTTGATATTTCATCTATTTCAATACCATCATTAGTATTAACATTTCCAAAGAAACTAGATTCTAACCTGATATTTCCATTATGTTCTGACTTTATATCCATTTCATGTTCTTTGTTAGATGAAACATCAAAATGATATATTTGCTCATCAAATCTCTCACTTGCAATTTTATTGCAATGGAATGGATCATGTGTTGGAGTATGACCAAAAAGAGTGGGTATAGTCACAACTTTATCAGCAAGTGGAATAATTACCTCTATCATTGGCTTTTGCAAAGCCTGACTTTTCATGTGGGTAGGCAATATGGATAAACTAGTGCAGAGATATGAAGGGTGGTAGTTTTTGAGTACAAGATCATTATATTTCTTACTTTGATTAGGCATGTTTCTAACGTCTTGTCCAGATTGTTCGAGCAAGAGAGCTTTGTTAAATGCATCCCATATAGTGGTAACTTTACCACAACATTTAATTCTTGCTACCAATAAATTATGCAAACCCCAATAGTAATGTTCTTTCACCACATGATCATTAATAACCAGATTTGAATCTATAACTCGCTTAAACATAAGAAGGAATCTATGATTGAACTACATAATTGATTCACGTGTTGATCTTTTCACGACTACAAATTGAAGTGATGGGTTTCACATATGCATATAAGGATCAAATTGATCTAAGAATAAGATTCTTAATTCTATCCATGAACAAATAGAATCTAGTGGCAGATTAACATACCATTGCCATGCCATACCTTGAAGTGTCTTGACAAACAATTGATAGATGATATCCTCATACTGAACCTGGAGAAAAATAACTAAATCCTTGCAAATATTAACATGTTTAGAAGCACTTTGTTCACTGTTAGGGAAAAATAAAGGAATCCTATTATACATGTGACAAGGGATTTCATGAATAAATCTAGGTATACACAAAGGGCTGCCCATCAGAGCTAGGTTTTCCAAGATCTAACCCACTCCCACTCACAACAAAGAAAAAATGTTCAACCCTCCTACCGCCAGTCCTGTTGATGGTCAATCTAGCACAACAACATTTAAATAGAATATCTCTATTCTATTTCTCCTGAAAAAGAAAGACAACATATAGTAATCTAACTCCCAAGGTCCTGGTAGTTGGTTCTCAACTGTGCTAATATTGCTCAATGGTCAATGTAATTATAATGTTCAAGGGGCCTGCTAGTTAATGAGCTTTTGATTGTTGTAAGACCAAACTCCTATCTAAACCTACTCTAACAGGGGGGTATAAAGAAAATGAAAAAGATAGATCAGGGACATAGAAAGAAAAGGAATGTTGATTCATTCAACTAATCAGATTTGTTACCTTCCAAGGAATTCTTACACTAGACCTGCAAAAAAAATCAACCTATAATCAACACACAACCATTCATTCATAGTGCAAATATTAATAGCAGATTTCAAATCATCATTCAAAAAAAAGAAAAAGATAGAAATCCATTCCTTGAAAGCTTTCCAAAAAAATGATTAATAAAACAAACATCATTCCAGAGCATAACCTAAAGCAGGTTTAAGTCTGACTGCTTCTACTATCAATGAAACAGATAAGTAACATTTACAAATCTGGCAAGATCACCAGTGTAC
The DNA here is from genome assembly GCA_007258455.2 of Sequoia sempervirens. Classification (NCBI taxonomy): domain Eukaryota; kingdom Viridiplantae; phylum Streptophyta; class Pinopsida; order Cupressales; family Cupressaceae; genus Sequoia; species Sequoia sempervirens. Next base: position 21,621 of record VDFB02352955.1, read on the forward strand.
AAAAACCCATGTCTTCAAATTACCTCCATCTAAACTAAGAAAATCAAAAAATTGCATCACCTATCCTACTGTAAAACTCTAATCAGCTAAGTTGTAAAACTCTTCCTTATTTTCCTAAGTGTCTAACCCTTTACAATGAGCTTGATTTGACAATTAATAGCTCAATCATTTACATAATTCCCTCCATAAAAAGAGACATCAAAAAGTTGTAGCTTTTGAAAACATGCAATTAATTCACCCAAAAACTTTTAGTTTCAGCTCTCAGTTTGGCTTTAGCTGATTTTAGTACGAGGCCCCACTCTCTAGTCTGGTTTCAGTTAACAGTTGCATCCTTCAGTTACAAATCTGAGTTCTTCTTTTTTTATAATGTAGAGAAATATCCTTCTCCAGAAATGAACTTAAGTGGGCCCACCATGCATTCAACTTACATCCATTCAATAGTCTTATCAGAAAATCTTCCTTTTCTTATGCAGTTCTATTTTGCAAATCATCTTGGCCATAATTCGTTATCCTTTTAGCCTTCACAAGTACCTAAAAATTAGAAATGAACATTAATTAATTCAATAAAACTGATTAATAACTAATTTCAAATTATTTCAATCAAATGCAAATGATAAACTTCAAATTTTCATAAGTGAAATAATAAAAAACCCCCTTTTAAATTGAATGTTATTTTAAATAAAATAACATCAAATTAATGCTCTGCCTCATTTGATCCTAATATCATACACTAACAAACCTACAAAACATATTAATTCAATGTATTAATACATTTTTTTAATAACCATGAAATTGATTCTACACACTTAATTAATTCATTTTAATTAACAATTCTATTAAAATGAATGAATTAACTAATTCCTTTTTGCACATTTGTTTGCTTCACTTAATGCTATCAATTGATCTCCATCAGATTACTGTCCAATTTTAAAGTTCTAGAATCTTGTGTTTAGATCCATGTTTTGATGGATGCTTAAACCCAATACAAGTTGTAGATTGGATTTACTAGTGATCTATCAATTACTTGCAAATCGTTATATCTCGTTGATTGTCTCTTAAGAAAATATGGCAGCATATCAAGGAGAATCACTTATGTAGGTTTTCTGCAATTTCATTCTACCTTCAACAATATAAATGTTAGGTCCTCAAAATCCAAGCCTCCAATGACTAAAATTGTAGCACTTACATCTCACATCTAAATACGATTTAAATGCCTTTATGATACTCATCCTTTTCAACATTTGTTTTCTTCTTAGAAACTTTGGATGAGTGCTTTGCTTTACCTCCTCCATTTTTGTAGACATGTCCATTGCCGATGCTCCCACAATCAACATGCATTAATTCAAAATTTCCGTTTACCTCGTGTACGTGTTTCCTAAAATCATGATGTGTGAAATTACCTTTCTTTTAGACATTTTATGAAATATCTTGCATAGATTATTGGTGCTCAACTGTGCACAGACAACCATCCACATTTCTTTGTGCCATCTTTTTTTCCATTTGCATTTGCTCGAAAGTTTATAAAATAGATACAATAGATCTTATTCATGTGTACTTGCAATCATTTCATTGAATGAGATGACAACTCTTGAAAGCATTATGTCAAACAGTGAGTGTCCCTTCTACACTCTTTCACATATTTTTGTACACAAATCTTCCCGGGCATATGTTTCCCTATAGGAATTCTATCAAAAAGTTCATGTGCTTCCTCATGGCATCCCGGAGCTACAAAAACTCCTTCATGGTTTGTAAATCATTCCAAAGCTTCATATTGGTGTGGGTTGGTAGACGTTGGAAATAGTCACGGGCTCTAGCCCTTACACTAGCCAATTCAACAAATACATTTTAAGAACTTCCTGCGATCTATGCATTCTATGGTGAATTCCTTTGATTCATTTAGTCAAACAATCTTAGTGCATTATCTATGCGTCCACATCTTTTATGCGTGTTCACTGGGAATTTTCTTTTGAAGTTTCTAAATCCTATGCGAACAAATCCATTTTGTGCACATACTACAATCATACATTCCATGGAAACAACATTTCATCAAGATATTTTGTCAATAGTTCATGTGTTTTGTGTATGCATGGTTTGTGGGGAGGACATTGATAGTGGTTGGAGAATTTGGCTTTAAGTCTTCCAATAACATTTGCGTGAAAGTATCTTAACCCTTTTCAACAAATCCATTTTCATTTATAAGCTGCAAACATTGTATTCCATGATATGGAATCTCATTTAAGGCCTTCTATAGAACAAATCATGTGCTTTTCTACACTTCCACATTGTTGTATGCATGCTCGGGCGATGGAAACTTCCAATATCTCACCAAATTCCTCTATCCCTTGTGCGCTAGCTTGAAAGTTTTAAAATCCTTTTTAATAGTTAGCTTTATTTATGTTTGTACATTTTGCATGCATGTTTGCACCTTTGGTGCCATGGAATGGAGTTCCTTACCCAATGAAGCTTTCCCTTACTTTAAGCTTCAATGGATGTCCCATGTACACATTCATGCTTTCATCCACTCTAGCCACGGGTAAGAAGCATGTTGACTATGGGTGGGCGAATCGTCTTCCCCTCTTATTGATTACCTTTTTTAACAAATCAAATTTGTGCATCACCTGCAATCACCACATTCAAAGAGATCACATTTCTTTGAGGCACTATGTCAAATGGTTCGCTAGCCATGGCGTATGCTTCCACATCTCTGCATTGGTGGGTTTGGAGTTCCTCAGGGGTGGGAGAAGGATGAAGATAGAACCAGACATTTGACTTCATCCAGTACCACCACTCGCCTTGGTTCTAACCTTCTTTGCAATGTGCTGGAGGCAAGATGAAAAAAAAACCAAGCGGAATAGGAACCATTGTTGGTCAGGCATAATGAAGTACACTGGTGGAAGTGAAACCAAATTAAGATAAGAAACTAGTAAAGTAGAATCAAATTAGGATGAGAAACTTTTTTTGTATCCTGTTTAGAGTTCTCCCCAGGTCCGGTTTTGATAAGGTTGCTGGGGTGGGATTGTTTTCTTGGAATTTTCAATATTTTGATTGATGCCATGTTCCTTCGGCTTATTTCTCCCATTCCTTCTTTCTTTTTTTTACTTTTCTATTACCCTCTCTTTTATGATTTTTATGATTTTAGAATTTTTGTAAAGATTTATTTAGTTTTCAAATTTAAATAATATAAATCTTATAAAAGAATTACATTATTTAAATTTGAAAATAAATTTATTTCAAATTTGTTTATTTAAAACCTTTTAAATATTTATAATCCTTATTATTATTATTATTTTTCATATTTAAACTTTATAAATCTTTTTTTTAATTATAAAAGATTTATATTATTTATATTTTCAAAATAATAAAATTTAACAATAAAGATTATATATATTTAAATTTTCTAATTTTACAACTTTTTTTGTATTTTTCAAAGTTTTCCTATTTATATTTTTTTTGTATTTTCTCAATTTTACACACAAAACCTGAAAAATGAAGGAAAAACAAAAGAACAAAACAAACAACGCAAAACCAGACGTGGAGAAACGAAGGAGACGAAAACAAACGAACAACTCCAGACAAAGAAATGACACAATGAGGCGATGACAAAAGAAAGAAAAGGACTGAAACGAATGAACACGATGAAAACAAAATGAACACAATGAAGAAAGATGAAAACAAAAAAAATACAATGACAAAAGATGAAACGAAGCAAAAAGAATGGGATAGAGAACAAGATGGGGATGAAATAGGACAACACCCAAAGATGAAGTGGGGAACCAGGATTGAGACAGAACTAGGAACAGGAACCTTGGAAAAGTTTTTTTTCTGGTTTCGGTCTAATATCTGAATCTGACAAAGACAAAGAAAAAGAAAAGAAGAAAAAAAATGGGGGTCTCAGACTTTTCCAAGTGAAAATTTAGGGTGTGCATGCAAGGCATAATAGATATCCGCATGGATTCCATACTTGGTTTGCCAAAGACACAAAGAGGTAATGATTCTATATTTGTGGTAGTGGATAGATTTTCTAAAATGACACATTTCATACCTTGTAAGAAGACAAAAAATGCAATACATGTAGCATACTTGTTTTTGAAAGAAGTGGTAAGATTGCATGGATTACCTAGGAGTATTGTTACAGACAGAGATACAAAGGTTGTTGGTTACTTTTGGAGGACACTTTGGAAAAAGTTAAAGACAAATTTGAAGTTCAGTTCTACTTTTCACCCATAGATTGATGGATAGACAGAGGTAGTAAATAAGAGTTTGGGGAATTTTTTGAGATGTTTGGTTGGAGAGAAGATTGGAAGTTGGGATTGAGTCCTTGCACAAGCAGAGTTTTCTTACAATAATTCAGTAAACAAGAGTACCAGAAAGACACCTTTTGAGATTGTTACTGGAGTTCATCCTAGAGGTATATCAGAGTTGAGAGACATCAGTATGGAAGATAAAAGGAGTGAAAAAGCAAAGGAATTTGTAGAACATATGAAGAAGTTGCATACTCAAGTGAAGGAGCAATTGGAAGATATGAACTAGAAGTAAGGAGAAAGTAGATGAAAAGAGGAGACATAAGGATTTCAAAGTTGGAGACGAAGTGATGGTGTATTTGAGAAAGGAAATATTTCCAGTCATAACATACAATAAGCTCAAGATGAGGAAGTTTGAACCCTATAATATTTTGAGGAAATTTGATTCAAGAAATGCATATGAAGTGGAGTTACCAGATGACATGGGTATATCACCTTTATTCAACATTGTAGATCTACATCAGTACCATAGAGTAGAATTCAGTGAAGACAATAAAGGAAAATTGGAGAATCAGTTTCCTAAACAACATTCAGATGAGATAGAAGAGATTCTCGATATAAGGGATGAAAGGAAAACTCATGGAAGACAGTAAAAAGAATATCTTGTGAAATGGAAAGGAAGACTAGTGGAGGATTCTTCTTGGATTTCTCAGGCTGATGTAGACCGTTTTGGTTTTCCTTTAGCCCCTACAAAGTGAGGGACTCACTTTTCAATTAACCCCTGATGTCTGATGCAGGAGCATCCTTGGTTCTTGGCAATCTTGCATCGACAATTTTTTTTTTTCTTTCAGTTTTTGTTCTTGTTCAGTTCTTGTTCAATTCAAGTTGGTGGATTCATCATATTTTCTAACCAGACCCTATGAATCTATGTTTACATCGTGGAAATGTTCATTTTCCTTATTCCAAGATTTGAGCATGATTAGATCTTTTTTCCAGCAAGTTATTGCTTCCAGATTTGATGGTAGTTTCTTGAACCAACACCATAATAAATTTCAAGCCTAACAGCTAGTTTGATCGTTCGTGGATCTTTCACGTAACTTGCAGATCTTGACAGTGTGATTCAATTTTTTTTGTGGAGTTTCCCTGACCTTAATTATAGGTCCACACTTCATCTTAAGCATTCACCAAGGAGCAATTCAAATTTGAGGTTGACCTATTTCATGCGCACATTACATTTTCTTTCATTGGAGATTGTAATGATCTTTCACCAATGTAGATGATTCTAGATCTCAAGATGTGATATAAATCATTGTAATGGATCATTAGAAAAGTAGTTAGATGAATATTAGTTTTGGGATATGTAATATTTCGCTCAAGTTAAGGAGCATATAAGAATATTGTATTTTAAACATGTTGTATTAGGCCTGTGAGCCGAATATATAAGCCCAGATGTTGTTGGCTTATTGTAATTGGTATTTCTAATAATGAGAATGTTTGAATCTGCAGTTTCCTCCATATTCTGTGTTTATTTTGTTGTGTCTCTTGTTGCATAGTGTAGATTGTTCTCCTTGCGGACCCTCCTACCATGGCTGCATCAAAAGGTATGTTACCATTCAAATTCTTTAGTTGTGGTAATATTGGTCATTATGCTTCAAGATTTCTGAATAGAGCTGCACATAAAAAGAACAAAGATTATAAGGATAAGGATAGGAAGGATAAGAAGTATAAGAAGTTGTACTGTGTTAAGGAAGAGGTAGGTATTTCTAATGATGAATCTGAAAATGAGGTTGATGATAGTGAATGCTTATTCTTAACTTTGGAAAATAAATCTATATCCACTAACCCTAGAAAGTGTGTAAGCAAAAGGGATCCAAAATTTAAGAAGAATAGGATGGAAGGTACTCTAGTTACCACATTTCATGCAAGACAGGATGAAGACTACTGGGTAATTGATAGTGGATGTTCAAATCACATCACTGGAGATAAGAGTAAGTTCACTAAACTTGAAAAATATGATGGTGGGTTAGTCATGTTTGGTTATGATTGAAGAGCTAAAATATGTGGTAAAGGTTCAATTAGTTTTGATGGAGTGCATAGTATTGATGATGTATATTATGTGAAGGGTTTGAGGCATAATCTTTTGAGTGTTGGTCAGATGTGTAGCAATGGCTTTAAACTTGTGTTTTAGAATAATACCTATGAAATCAGAAAAGGATCCAGAAATGGAGATATGATTGTTGCTGGAAGAACACATGGAAACATCTATTAGCTGAAAGGAGTTGATGGTCATTGTCTTGTATCTTAGATCAGTGAAAGTTGGTTATGGAACTAGAGAATGGGACATGTGAATTTTGATAACCTGGTCAAGATCAATAAAAAGGAAATAGTTTGAAAACTGCCTAGAATCACAAGACAGGTGCTAACGCTATTTGTAGAAGTTGTCAACTAGGGAAGCAAACAAGATGTAGCTTCAAAGGAAAAGAATATTCTACTACCGGTATGCTAGAGTTTTTACATAATAATCTATGTGGTCTGACTAAGGCTGGAAGCCTTAATGGAGATAGATATTTCATGCTACTTGTTAATGATTACACTCGAATGGAATGGGTTTCTTTTCTTAGAGAAAAGAATCAGGCCTTGGATAGGTTTAAGGTATTCAAAGCAAGAGTGGAGAATGAATTAAATATGAAAATAAAGTGTTTAAGATTAGATAGAGGTGGTGAATTCACTTCTAGTGAATTTAATGCATTCTGTGAGATGCATGGCATAAAAATAAAGTTTTTTTCTCTGAGAACCCCACAACAGAATGGAGTAGTTGAAAGGAAAAATAGGACAATATAGGAAGCTTCTATAACTACAATGAAAAAATCTAATGTACTGGATGTATATTGGAGAGAAGCGATACACACTACTATTTATGCTCTTAATAGATTTCAGATCAAATACAATAGCACGAAGAAACCTTTTGAGCTATGGACTGGTAAGATTCCTATTGTGAAATATTTTAAGGTATTTGGAATCAGATGCTATATTAAAAGAGATGATGAAAATCTTAGAAAGTTTGATGCTAGATGTGATAAAGGAATATTTCTTGGATAATCTACCACTAGCAAGGCATATAGATGCTTTACCAAAAGACTAAGGAAGATTATTGAAAGTGCTAATGTGAAAGTTGATGAAGACATACATAGACCTATTGAGATAAGTGAAGTTGAACCTGACGATCCTATCTATGGACATATACCTGAAGAAAATAAGGAGAAGGAAGAAGAAGAAGAAGAAAAAGAAGAAGAAGAACAATTAGTAGAAGAAGAAAATGAACTGAAACTTGTTGCTAGGACTCCTAAATATGTATAGAAGAATCATCTGGAAGATCAGATAATTGGAGACAAGAGTGAAGGTGTAAAGACAAGAAGTAGAGTTGCAACTGAGGTAATTTTTTGTTTACTTTTTGAAATAGAACCTAAATTTGTAAAAGAATCATGTGAAGATTAAAGATGGATGAGAGTTATGAAAAAGGAATTGCAACAGATAGAGAAGAATCAGACATGGGAACTAGTCCCTAGACCTGTGAACAAGAATATGATTGGCTCAAAATGGGTGTTCCAAAACAAACTGAATGACAATGGAGAAGTAGTGAGGAATAAAGCAAGATTGGTATGCAAAGGATATTCACAAGTTGAAGGAATAGATTTTGAGGAGACATTTGCTCCTGTGGCTAGAATGGAAGCTATCAAATTTTTTTTGGTATTTTCTACACACATGGACAACAAAGTATATTAGATGGATGTTAAGTTAGCCTTTCTGAATGGTGAGTTGGAGGAAGAAGTATACATGGAGCAACCTGAAGGATTTTAGCTATTTGACAAGCCAAACATGGTCTATAAATTAAAGAAGGCATTGTATGGATTGAAGTAAGCTCCTAGAGCTTGGTATGCAAGATTGGATAGATATCTGACAAAGCAAGGATTCAACAAAGGTTCTGCTAACAACAACCTCTACTTCAAAGTGCAAGGTAATAAGATGTTGATTGTAGTAGTTTATGTTGATGACATCATATTTGGAGGAAATGAAGACATGTGTAAAAAGTTTGCTGAAGAAATGTAGAAAGAATTTGAGATGTCTATGATTGGTGAATTAAATTTTTTTCTTGGTCTACAAGTGAATAAAACTAACAAAGGGATGTTTATTTCACAATCTAAGTATGTAAAAGAGTTGCTGAGAAAGTTTGGGATGGAGGATTCTAAACTGGTTTGTACTCCTATGGTAACCAAATCTAAACTAAGAAAGGATGATGAATCTGCTAAGACTGATCAGAGCAAATACATATCCATGATTGGTAGAATGTTGTATCTCACTACTACCAGACCATATATTATGCATGTAGTGTGTTTAGTTGCTAGATTCCAAGCAGATCCTAGAGAAGCACATCTTATGGTTGTAAAAAGAATATTTAGATATCTTAAAGGAACATCGATTATGGACTATGGTACCCTAAGAGTAATGATTTCACTCTAAGTTCTTATACAAATTTTGATTGGGTTGGATGTGTAGATGACCGGAAGAGTACCAGTGGTGGTGCTTTCTTTCTTAGCTGAAGACTAGTTTCATGGCTAAGTAAAAAGTAAGACTTGGTTTCTTTATCCACCGTAGAGGCTAAATATATTGTTGCAACATCCTACTGTACACAAGTTTTGTGGATGAAGTAAACTCTAAAAGACACTGGTGTGATATGTGATGAAACTATTTCTATTTTCTGTGATAATACAAGTGCACTAAATTTTTTGAAGAACCCGGTTATGCATTCAATAACGAAGTACATATCTATCAAGTATCATTTTCTGAGAGAGAAATTATTGGAGAATGAGATTAGATTGGAATATGTAACTACAAAGGAATAGATTACAGACATATTTACTAAGGCCCTTCTGAAGGATACTTTCAAGCATCTTAGGGAGTAGTTGGGGATCATTGGCCCTCCTAAGTAGGTTCACATGAAGGTGCATTAGTCCAATGAATTTACAAATTATTCATTTCCTTGGACTGATTGATGGGTCTACTTTGCAGGGGGAGTAGAAAATATTTTCATTGTTACAGTATGAGTGTACTCCTAAGGGGGAGTAATCAAAGTAGTTGTTCTCTTCCATTGATGTCAAAGGGGTAGAAAATGTTATGTGTTGCCATCAATGACAAAGGGGAATATTGTTACAAGTATGAGCTTGTCTGGTGGTGTTGTCATTAATGTTGTCATTGATGTCAACACTATTTAGTATGTTGCATATTGTACATGTATGGTTGATATGTTGTTGAGATGTGGATCTATCTTTATGGTGTTGTAGATATGTTGGTTTGATGAGTTTCCAAGTGATTTTGAGAAAATTAATAAAGAAGAGAAGTTAGAGTGTTGAGTGTGTTCAATGTGTGCTCTGGTATGTTCTTCGTATTTATCTTGAGTTGATCCCATGATTATGCAGATTTGAAGGCATGTTGATGGTGATATGATGATGATATAGTCTGAGTTTCAATTTCTAGTGAGATGGTGCGTGAAAGTTGTGTCCTCCAGTTTGTTTGTTTCTTTAGCAGAGTAAGTGTTCTATGGACTAGGAGAAATCTTTTTTCTCTACATTCTCCACTATTTTGTTTTAGATCGTGCAAATCTAGTAGATGTCTTGTGAAGATCTTCCCTATGCTCTAGAGAAGATGTTTAGAGTTTGATGATCCAGAAATCATGTTTTAGTATTTTTGTGTGTGTTTGCACAGACCAAATTGACTGGTGAAAGGAGTTCAGTGTTTGAATCATTTTTTTTTTGCTGTGGATGTATCTGGAAGATTCTGAGATGTATTCTCTAGCATAATGAAGTGTGTTGTGTCATCTACATGTCATCTTCTTGTTGGGAAGCATGTACATAATTGATAATTTGTGTTTTCATTAGGTTTGGCCAACCTAGTGTTTACACTTCATTCAAAGAATAAAATTTAATTGAGGAAGCATGTAGAAGATTCAAGAATATTATTTTTATGTCTTTATCGGTCCACTCTTATTCCTTTCCACTATGGGAATTTAGAGTTTCCAACCTAATTTCAAATTTTTGAGACAATGTATTGTGGCCAACCTTGGCAAATGTTTCTAAGGTTGAGAATGGTATAAAAGCAAGGTGAGTTGTGAAGAATTGAATGACGATGTGATACAAGTGATGAAAGTGTGGCATAAATCATAAGACCAAAAGTGTGTGTGAGTGAGTTGTGATAGCAGTTTTTCAATGTGTTGAAGGTAGTTAATTGAAGGTTTATGCAATCCTGCGAATGTGCTTTAATTGTTGTGGTGGATCTTTTGTTCTCTTTTGTATCTGTAGCTAGTGAGCCTCCCTATTGGATAGTGAGTCCTTTGTAGGAAGTGAGCCTTTGTACTTGGATAGTGAGTCCTCTTTTGGGCAGTGAGCCTTTGTATTTAGTTTATAATCTTTATATTGTGAGTTAACCCTCACCATGGTTTTTCCCTTATTGGGTTTTCTACATAAAAATCTGGTGTTCATTGTGTTGATTTACTTTTTGTTATCTGTGTTTCATGCTCATACTTAATAATAGAATAGTGTGGTTGAAGATCTAATAAGTGATAAAGTTTTAAGTTTGAATTTGTGTGATAACTAATTCACCCCCCCCTGTTAGTTGTCTTGCACCTATTTAACAAAATGTTTCCAAACATTTTAGATATTATTTTAGGTTACATTGATCAAAGTAAATACTTTGGTAACTATGGCTTGGGTGTTGTGATTTCACAACTTGAGCTATAGACATTTAGGTCACATAAAGTCCATGTTTTTGAGTCAGTGCAGTGTTGTTCTATCATTTTCCATACTCAAGAACACAAAGGAAACAAACACACATAATTTATGAACTACCATTCCAGCTATCAATCTTGAAAATTTTTCTAAAACACTAGGAGAAGATAAACCAAAGCTATAAGGTCATTGTTTTAACCAAACACTTGGAAAATCAGATAGGTCACAGAGTCTCTCACCTATTATTCCCATACTACTTATTTGAAATCATAATCAAATAAAACACTAGGATCATTCTTCCAATCAAAATAGTCTATGATATCAATAGTTACTTGGAACTCATAGATAGTTCAAGTATCTTTCCCACAACCTATACTCTAGACAAAGAAGTGGAATATTGACCCTCATTCTTCAAAATTTTGATTTCTAAAAAAATTAGCCACATTCCAAAACAACACTCAAACCTTAAGGTTTTTGAGTTTCGTAGAAAACCACCACACAACACCATCACACCTTATGACCATTTGGCAACCCAGAGCTCCCATTAGACAACCAAAACTTTTAGCACCAATTATTCAACCTAGTCTCACACACATTGAGGGTACACAAATTATCATCATAAGCAATTTGAGAAACTTTATATTTGAGAAAAATGAAACACCCCATTATTTTCTAACCATAATCAATCAACTTAAACGAAGAGGAAGAAAAAGTAAACATAGTAGTTGAAAGACTTGTATTACTACCTCCCGCATGGCCATAGGTATGATCCTAGTGGAAATATAAACTGAGTGACCTTATGATAGGGTATTGAGCACCATAAAATCCCAAAAAAATGTTGATATATTACCCAAATTTCTCTTATCAAGGGTCACAACATCAAATAGGGAAATAACATCAAGGGTTTCAAAATCACCTTTCCCTAGATAAAATTGAGAGATATCTCGAGGAAATTAAACAAAATCAAAATCTGACATATCACCAATTCCATGTGCAAAGTAAAAAAATTACATATCCTCAACCAATGGACATTATTCCACAAACACTTCAATATCCACATCAACAACACTTCCAATATCCACAATATCAAGAAGTGCCACAACACCAAGGTGTACCTCAAGTGTAATATCAAAATATACCTCAAACACAGTATCAAGGAGTTCCACAAAATCAAGAAAAAAAAAATTGAGAAAAGCCCCAGAGGAAAGATTACCAACTAGGAAGGAAATTAACCCCTTTGGGAGAAACTTTAGAGGTAATCATGCATGAACTAGTACAATAGGAAATTATCAAGATCAATGAAAGCCCGGTTTATTGTGAACCAAAATTTAAAGTCCCTTGGCATAACAAGTACAAACAATGTGAGTTCCACAAAATCAAGGGTCACCCAATGAACATATGTGCTACACTCAAAAATCTCATCCAAGACCTCATTGATCAAGGAGAAATAACTATTAAAGGTCCATCTACCAATGACAATGTGGACAATGTCTCAACCTAAAAATTTGAAAACAATGATCAAGAGCTATCTATTACTGATCACATTAACAATGTCTCTACATCATCTAGTGAGAGGACATACATCAATAATTTAGTCCCAAGCATGGTCAAACTCAATCACTCAAGTCTAGCAATGATTCAGTCCAAAATATATTGACATTGTCCAACCTCATGATAGTACATATTGATGATCAAGAGACTCATAAGCCAACAATTATATCCAATGCAGAAAATATAAGCCAAGAGCTATCACCCATATGCCCACAATTTGAGGAAATCCAAGGATATTTTATAGGAAATCCTTTCTTTAAAATTGATTCATGTCAAGAAAGTGATCCAAATCATATCAAAGATGATACCACATAGAGTTAAGATCAAGAATCCCTATCATCAAAATACTACAATGACTTGGTAGATATCTTCCAAGACATCCAATGCTTTCCAAAAGAACACATGCATCTACTTATGAGATGCTTACTCCTAATGTACATGTAGATGATATTCGTCTAAAACAATAGTCTCATACTCTTGATATTATTACCATGGAACAAGAGTCGCCTACTCTTCACATCTGTACACATGATCAAGATATAGCAGAATCTATAGACCTATCAAAAAATGGTCAAGAAGAAACATTAAGATCAAAAAAATCCTCCAAGAAGTTTGAAGACATTGAGCATGAAAATATGAAGCACAATATCTTAAAATCAAATAAGCAAAGATAATGTAAAATCTTGAGTAACATAGCATTGGGTATACAAAAGTCAATGAAGCACCAATATATTTTGAAGGGCTATCAAAATATGATATTTCATAGGATCAAGTTGAAAATATCAATCAAGAAGTTGTCCCACATATGAAGGATCCTATCAGTAAAGAAGCTATCACATTTGAAGATCCACAACAGAGCAAAGAAGGAGTAGCTCCTTATTTCCAAGGTAAATCATATCCTATTACAAATAAACTTTTTCAACAGATGCATTATCAAAATAAAGGATTAGGCCTATATGAACATGGTATCTTATCACCAGTGCAAATTATTGGAAATCCTAAGCATCAAGGTCTTGGTTATTTAGCAAGTAAAGGATCTAAACATATTGGTGATACCTCTATTATATCAGGGGAAACTTTATCTAATGCAAGCATCAACATAGAGAGCATGAAGAGTCCTTATGATGAAATTGCTACCAACACTAAAACTAGCCATATCATGAATCATCATCCATGTATTTTTCCACCCTTTCATTGGGACCAACAACAAAAGAAAAAGCTATACCCAAGAACAAAACAAGCCATTGAAGTAAAATAATTAGCAAAAAAAAATGGACAAGAAATGTTTAAATGGATGCAAAAGAAAAAGAAAGAAAATCATCCCTATCAAACTCCATTAGTCAAAGAAACTATGGGGAAAAATAAAAAAGGGAAGTTCATATATAAAAAATGTCTAGCAATGCAAAACAAAGCTTGAAGAGTGACCTACAAGGTATATCAAGACATTGGTCCCAATCAAATCTCCATATCCACCCATCATTTCTCATCATCCCAAGTTTGGAGAGTCAAAGGTTTGAAACTATCAACCAATCCATCTAAATATCATATCCCTCAACGCATTTCACCATCCAAGATATACAAATCTCACATTAACCATGCATTGGTAGCAACCCTTTATCATAAGGATTCTAAAAGAACTTTATCACAATGTGCACATCAAGGTAAAGTTAACTCTAGTATTGACAAGGAAGATGAGAATTATCAGGGGTTACATTCAAGCACTTGTGTCTTAGCAAAGCAACTCCTCCAAGCAAGATATTGCGTAATACGCCCTCATGTTGTTGTTGAACTTGTTATTTTTCTATGGTTTTTGCTTGATACTTTGAGACTTTGATAGTTACTATTTATTGGTTGGATTGGTGGATTGGATAGTTTAGATTGCTTGATGAGTATGCTACTTTGTTTGATGACATGGATATTATGATATGACATTATGGTTACATTTGGTTGGGTAATGTTTAATTTGATTTCAATAGTATATTGTGATGCAGTGGATTAGTAATCATTTTATGATGTGATCAGTTTAGTAATGTTACTTTATACTTGATGTTGTAATTGTAATTATAGCTTTGGTGAGGGGATATTGTAGCACTACTCATTTGCAAGTTCCCTGCTACGCTGCGATTCCTTCTCATGATGTGATGTATTTAATAATATATATATATATACCTGTTGTACACACCTTGTTTGTATGCAGGAATTGCAGGAAAAGAGTCTCGATTCCACCTGCTTCAACAGGATAGGGTGAGCATCAAATTAACCCAATGGGCATGAAGATGAAATAGAGATGACAAAGAAGTCACCCCATCCCAAGTTTGTCAACCCATCTTATGTTTAGTGGTATTGTGCATCTTTGAACTTTGTCATTTTTGCATTTTATAATAGTGGTTTTGTGTGAGTGTACTTTTGATATTTATTTTACGTTGGTGTGTAGTATGATGCCATTTAAATTTTTAAATGATTATTGTAACTGAGGGTAATTTTTGGATTATTAGATTAGATTAGCTAAATCAAAAGCAAAAGATAAAAAACCAAAGTAGCTAAAAAATACAATGGAAATACATAAAAGAACGATTATACCTGATCGCCAAAGTCTCCATGATTCATTTTTGTAGCACCTTCTTACTTGTTGGATATTGTTGCCCTCAGATTCTTTGTTCGAGCAATCTGAAAATGCATAAGTCCTACAACAAGCCTTGAAGGATTTGCACAAAGTCTAAATTCCTATACCTATTGCCAATGTTTATGCCTAAAACAATGCCATGACTTGATTAAATGACTATAATAATGAATTAAAATTGCCTATGAAGAACTAAGTGTGAGAAAATTCCTATAATAACTATGCAAAATGTTAGTATGTGCGTGTGTCTGTGTAAAATGAGATGTCATTTTATAGAAAATGCCATTTCGAATGGACAGACGAGATAAATTAACGAAAAGAACCTAAAATGAGCGATCCAGATTAAACCTGAGAATCCCTAATTAGGGTTAGGGCAAAATATTTAATCGAACGGTCAAAATAAAATTGGATCGATGGTGGAGAATAAATGAGACAAATTAATTAGAAAATAAATATTTTCGAAAAATCAAGAAGATAAGATTTCCTGATTTGCAAGATTCGAAAAATCAAAGAGATAAGATTCGGACTGAAGATAAGATTTGAAAAATCAAGAATCTGCCTGATTGCTTGATTTTTAGAAGATTAATTACCAATTTGAATTAAAATAATTCAAATTATGGATTTTGAGAGATAATAAATAATATTTTTCAGATAATTTATCAAAAAGGACTGACAGTTAAGATTGACATGACAATTTAAATAATTTAATTTATTTAAAATGAGAAGAATATTAATTAGCAATTAAATAATTAAATTTAATTATTTAATTTGGGAGATGAGATTAATTAATTAAATAAATTAATCAATTTATATAAGACAATCAATGACATATTAAATAAATAAATGTAATTCATTTATTTAATAATCAGGAAGAATTAAATGACAAGGGGAATTAAATAAATTAAGAAATTTATTTAATTAAAGAAAGACAGACAGTTAATGGCGTATTTAATAAATAAATGAAATTTATTTATTTAATAATCATGAAGAATCAAAGGACATGATTAATTAAATAATATAGTTATTTAATCAATAGTTGAATGTGGACCAAGGACATAATTAAATGTCATAATTATGCTAGGACGAAAGTGGTAAAAATGAAGCTTGCAGGCCTAGGTCATTTTTAGGTGTCTACATTTTGCCCCTCTTTGTCATAATGTCGCTTGTCGCATTGTGACAAAGAAAACAAGTCAAAAGTATTCCCCAGTGCAAAATAAGATGAGGAAGAATGACTAGGAGGGTTGTGGTATGCCCCCTCGAGAGGACAGACAGGTTCCAAGAACATGGGTGTGCTCTCGAAATTGATGAGAAGACTAGAATATGAAGAGACAAAGAAATGTTAGTGCAAAAGATGTGGATGGTGATATGGATGCAATGACTATATGAGACAGGCGAGAGAAGATGACATGACTAAAGAAGATGCATGTTAGTTCCTAGACCAAATCCTTCAAAACATTGCCATAAGACTTTAATATTTATTACTCTTAATCATCATTGGGCAGTAAAAATGACACAAATGGACAACAAACACCATGGTATGACGTAGAACAAGGTGTGCAAGGTCATCCACTTGAAAAACAGAGTCACAGACAAGGAATGTCCTAACTCATACTAAGGGAAAAGTTGCCCCAGTCTTTTTGTCAAGACAATCCACAGACAGCAGTCAAAGAAAATAAAATAGGCCAGGAGACGTCATCGCACCTCTAAATCCTTTGTGGGAAATCCTCGAGGTAGCTAGTAACATAACCAAAAAGACAAGACAGTAAAAATATAAGACAAAATAGTCAAAATATAAGACAAGATAGACCAGAAAAATTAACAGCCATTTAATTTTGTTTGCCAATGTTTGTTTGCCACAGATTGATTTTCTGTCGATTTGACAGTTTGGACAGTTTAAGAGTTTTGCGAATTTGACAGTGTTAACGATTTGACAGGGCCTATTATTAGGAAGGACACATCCTGAAAAGGCAAAGGACATTTTGACGAGGTCTAACTCCAAGAAGGACACATCTTGAAGAGGACCAAAGAGTGACGAGACTAACATTGTTTTGAGTAATATGTTTTGGAAAGTTGACGGATGTTGACTGTATGATTGATTGGACTATGTTGTCTGATTTTGACCAATTTTGACATTGACGTTTCAAATGTTTGTCTTGTGTCTGAGTTTGACTATGCCTAATGTATTTGACCGATGTGACGATTGTGACAAATTCCATGATTTTATTTGGACCAACCTAAAAGGACTGACCTAATGTCTCGGGGACTCATCGACTGATGGCCTTGCCTACGTAGCAAATGCGCAGAGACAACGTAGTTCGAAATGACATGGATTGGTGACATGACTGACTTTGACTCCATTTTAGGATTTTGACATTGATTTTGATGTTTTTGTTTTTTCAAGACATTTTATGATTTTTAGGTCTTTGTTCAGGACTTTTATGATGTTTTGGTCTTTCTTCAAGACATTTTATGATGTTTTTGGTCTTTCTTTAGGACATTTTATGATGTTTTTGTCTTTTTCAAGACATTTATGATGTTTTTGTCTTTTTTCGGACATTTTATGATGTTTTTGGATTTTGACATTTAAGAGGATCGTGACAAATGCATATGACTGATGCCTACACATGAGAATCCAAGGAAAAACATGATTGTGCCCCTAGTCAAGCTGAATACCAATTGACATGTGATGACAACGTTGTTTGACATGGGAAGGATGCATCTCGAAACAACGTGAGGACGATGACGATAATGTGACAAAAGTATGGAGGTCTACAGCTGGGCCATGAACACAGTCAAGTAAAATTTTGGATAATGTGCTTGTATGGATTAGACTCATTGCATTTGGAATGACTTGGTTAGGGCTAGATGGGATGATGGAGTTTCCTTAGACCGTTTGACAAGGGAAAGCCAAGATAGGTGACAGGCATGAAAGGATATGGGGTGGCCTTGGTAAAGGACGGGAGACATGAGAATGAGGGAATTGTCATATGATTTTCAAGGACTATGCCGTATAAGGACAATAAGACTATGATGGTCAATGACATGATGTTTCGTGAATCGTGTATGACTGAAAGATAGACATGTCAAGAGTTTTCCCAAAGCATTATTTATGTGTGTCAGTTTTATTTCAAGACCGAGGTAAGTGGGAAAATGGATGGAAATGATAGGGCTTAGATGGATGTCAATGTCATGAGGAAGGCATGGGAAATGAGACGACTTGCCCCCAAGTGTAAGAGTCCACATAGACGATTTATTTTACACATGATGCCTGTTTGCCAGGTTTTCATCATGGTACTTATCGAGCACTGTTGCAGGTTTTCACCATTGGATGAAATTTTTCTTTTTACTATTTTTTGATTTTTTTTGATTTTGGTGTCACCAAGATGCCTGTTTGCCAGTTTCATCAAGGTGACGATGTTTTCATACTAAATTTTTTTTTTTGTATTTTTTTTGTGGATAGCCTGGATGCTTTAGATAACCACTGACTGTTCTGAATCCATGACGGTGCCAATGTAGAGACTAGTGCCATGATATGCCAATAATGACCTTGCTGAAGGAGTTGTCTTGTCGAGTCGTAGCACTTGTATACAACTGATCGATTCATTGTGATCCTTTATGATACTAGAGTTGGCCTTATCAAAATACACACATCGCAATAGAGTGCCATGAGAGTCCTTGTGGTAAAGAGTTGCTGCCATGATGTGACGGATTTGTGACGTGGGATTTTTGGACTTTAGGTGAGATGTAGGATTATGACAGATGATGGTAGACGTGGAAAGGTTGTTTGGACATTTGGATGAATCACTTTTTATTTTCCAAACTTGGGATGGTGTTTGGAACCAACACTCTTAGATGCCTTGTTTGATGACCATTTTAAAGGAGGTGGACATGTGTTATATGTGGGAGTCCTCTTGTCTTGTGGCTCCACATTGTGATTGACTTTTTCTTTTGACATATTTTCTTTGCTTGATCCACTTTTCTTTGGGATCTATTTTAATTTCATTTGTCCACTTGTCCTTTTGTTTGATTCAATGGTCTTTGACATTTGATTTTGATCTTTTGACTTGTAAGACTTTTGTTTTTGTTGGTCCCAAAGGGAAGGTTTATTTATGATGGAATGACGGTTCATGGTGTGGGTGGAGGGGGTGTTGGCAACAACCTTATGACAAGGATTTCTCATGGACTCCATTTTGACATTTGTATTTGACAAAGTTGCCCCTAGTATTGAGGAGGTACCACTGACATCGTTTGATTTGCTATCTGAGGAATAACCAAGACCTTGATGTCTGTAATTTTCCTGAAGCTGTATTGGTTCTTGAATGCCTTGCTCATGTATGCCTAGTCATTTGCCTTGATATTGCATGCTTTGAAAGATTCTATTTGTGATGGGGTATTTGTTGTTTTGAAAGCAAGATGCTAACCCATCATTAGGTATGTGTATACTGTCACTTGTAATATTTTCGTCTGCAAGAAAGCCTGCTCTAACAAAGACAGATGACCCTAAGTGATAAAGTGTCTTAGCTTCATTGTCTTGTTGGACATATTCCTGACTGATATCTGTGGTCTGATCTTGTGACATGTCAGGTCCAGATAATTCAGTTGGTGCTTCCAAAGAAATGTCGAAGCCATCATTATGGTCAGTGTCATAGAGCCCAGTAAATTCAGCTATAGCTTGATCATTTTCAAATATGTCCATATTGGAATACTCTTTTGCTTGAGGAATATCGTCTATGTGTCCCATGGAGGAAAGTGTCTCATCATGGGAAGTGTCAATAGTCGAGGCCTTTATAGGGTTAGCAAGTGTTTGATCATGAATGGCATAAAGGTCAAGGAGTGGATCATCTTGGACTTCTTGGTCAATGGTAGGGTCTTGGTCCAAGATGGGGTTGTCATGGATTTGGAGTTCTTGGTCAATGGTAGGTGTACTTTGGATCTCATGATTGTCTTGTAGGAATCCTTGAATGGAGTTTAAGATAGGGTCATGGGATGGACTACCTTGTTCTTGACATGAGGGTGACATTATAAGGTCATGCTATGGGCTTTCATTTTGACATGTATCCTCAAGTGTAGACGATGGGATTTGACTTTGAGCAATGACAAAATTTTCATGACTAGATGTGGCTTGTGAGGGGATGACTTGAAAAGGATTAATGACCAAAGGACTAGGATAGGATGTGGGAACTAGGACTGGACTAGCATATGAAGGACTAGGATATGACATGGGTACTTGCATTGGACTAGTATGTGAAGGACTAGGGTATGACGTGGAGACTTGGACCGGATATGACATGTAGTCTTGGACTGGATATGTCATGGAGTCTTGGAATGGATTAACTGTTGAAGGACAAGGATATGACATGGAGACTTTGACTGGATTAGTGTAAGGTTGATTGAAATAGGACATGGAGACTTGGACCAGATCGGTATGGTAGGATGTGGGGACTTGACATGAGTTGGTAGATGGTTGATAAGGGATGTAGACTTGGATGGGATTAATAGGTGAAGGGTCAGAATATGACATGGAGGTTTGGAATGGACTATTGGATAGTTGGATTCCCTTGTCAAGGTTAGGATAAGGGTGATAAGTGGACGTTTGTTGTGAATTAATGGCAGGATTTGTGTCAAGTGACTGTCGATTGTGAGGGTAGACAGATGGTGGAAAAGTATTTATGTCAAAGCCTTGTGGTAACTTAGCCCCTTCATCCAAAAGCATGGCTAGATACCTTTGAGGGTCACGTAAGACTAATTTTTTTACAAAGGAGAATATATCAAGATTTTGCGTTGCAGCTTCTATGTCTTTGAAATATACTCGTCCATTTTTGTCTCTTTGTATGAATGGTTCAAAAAAATTCCGTGATGAAGATGGAATGTTCATGGAAGATTGCATGTTCATGTTGTGAAATGGGTCAGAAAAGGTCCAATGTTTGTTCGTGTCATAAGTGTTATTGTCGATGTTGGGATTGGAATCTTGTCTAAAGTTTGCCATTTTCCGCTTTTGTTTTTGAAGTCTGGTTTCAACCATAAATGAGATTGCTCAAATGGGAATGATGACTAAATGTGAGTATGACACTATGCGAAGTCTAAATTCAAGATGACGACTAGAATGACAAATGTTTTTGGTTTTTTGTGAATAGGATATGCAATTTGTATGCAATGTAAGACAAGGTTATCTAAGCATTTCTAAGCTCAAATTTTTTTTTCAATTTTGATTGCTAAAGGAATATGTTGGAAAATGACAAGTTGACAAGGTCTAAATGACTAGTGAGTCTTCCCAACTAGACTTTTGAGTTGGAAGAAATCTCACAAAAGAGGACAATGACTAAAAGGGTGATTTGATAACTTAGTCCAAAAGGGTCTAATTTCGAAAACAATGACTTTGCAAAGTGTGCTTAAGATTTGCCTAATCCTAAGTATGCAAGTATGAACCGAGGGACAACGTAATGTTGAATGTATGAAACTAAAAGGAATGAGGTATGAAACCTATGGTGACTAATGCAAGCTAATAGACAAGACTTTGAGCAATATCAAGTTTGGTTTCTGACAGAATCTTCTTGATGACAATGTTTGACAAATGGTTGACAATTTGAAGACCTCAGGTTTCGATTGTGAAGTTTAAAATTTTGACATACAAATGCGTCACAGTTTGGAAAATGCGTCACAGTTTAGCAAATGCGATTCAGTTTTGCAATTGCGACTTTCAGACTGTCAAATGCGACTCGATTTGCATATGCGACTTTTCAGTGTTCAAATGCGTCGCGACGCCTACAGATGCGGCGTTCTAAGTTTCAGATACGGTTTAACAGAGCAGTTGCATTGCAGATAATCACTTGCGGTTCGACAGATATGACAGTTTTGTTTCAAAGTGATTTTCTTGTTGTTTTGATGGAAATTTTGATCTGTTTGGTGAATGTTTTGTTTCAAACTGTGGTAAAACTAGAAAACACTTGACAAACACAGCATTTTAAGAGTAACCAAACACACATCAGATAAGCACGATGGGTGATCTGGATTGAGCCGCGACAATATTCGCTGGAATTCCGCGTGGGTTTCCCCAACCGCATACTCTGTGGCGTGTGAATTGAGCTTGGCTGCGGGCTCCCCATACGGTGCCTCTCTCTTCCGGGTAACCAAGCTGGCCTTGGAAACTCCATGGCGAGCTGATCACCTCTACACAAGCTGCGAGTGTGGATGCCTTCACACAGGCCGGTGCTCGCTAGCAAATAGAAGGATTTTGACACCTTACAGAGTTTTTAGTTGGGACCGGTTGAGTGGCCACATGGGCAAAGTTAATCACACCATTAAGGTGCTCCGGCTGAAGAGGTTAATCATGAGGTTTAAGGAGTACAACCCATCATTATTTGTCACTTTTCATAACAAGTTTTCCTGGGTTTACATTTATATACCAGTTGGGGGTAGCTTGGCTTTAGCTCCATTTCCGGTGTGAGTCACGTTGGGGTGATGAAATCCCCAGGTAGGCCCAATTTCTAGAGTTGGTAACTGTTTCTCTTACACCCAAGATCGCTCGAAAGCGCGAGGGGATAGGATACTCCAATATACCAAGTCAAGGTAAATAACATATTAGAATGGGTCTGATTTTTTGATCACAAGGTTTTCACCAAGTGAGAGCATACTCACCTACCATTCCGCAACCACAATCAGGCATAGAAGACATGAGTTCTTTTTATATGCACCAAAATCAAATGTTTGCTAATCTAAGAAAAACAAGCACAAAGTTTGTTTATTCCTTCTTTGACATGCAAATCTGCAAACAATGAATTAGTAGTCTTTTTAAGCAATGGTCTTCGACACACGAATGGAAATTGCCACACGCTACAAGAAAATATTAGTAATACAAAAAATCTAATCTATCCAACATGCAAAAATAAAAAACATAGAAAAAAGCCGGAAAACTAGAAACCAAAACACGAAATCGAAATTAGAATAAGCTGAAAGAAAATTTGCAGACGGTCTTTTGAAACGACTGTGAGATGATCGTCATTTGAATCTTTAGATCATGACTCGACGGATCCGCGCCATCGCGTGGGTGCAGTTTGTCGATTTAAACGCCGGTGATTCTTGGGCAATAGCGAGATGCGTCGTGGCGTATCAAATGCGTCGTGTTCAAAAAGACGCTTGCGTCGATGCAGCACTGTACCTGCAAAACAACAGAAAACAACAAAAAACCGTACAGAAATGAGAAAACGGAGTCGGGTTCACCAATTTAACTGAGGGTAATTTCTGGATTATTAGATTACATTAGCTAAATCAAAAGAAAAAGATAAAAACCCAAAGTAGCTACAAAATACAATGGAAATACATAAAAGAACGATTATACCTGATCGCCGAAGTCTCCATGATTCATTTTTGTAGCACCTTCTTACTTGCTAGATATTGTTGCCCTCAGATTCTTTGTTCGAGCAATCTGAAAATGCCTAAGTCCTACAACAAGCCTTGAAGGATTTGCACAAAGTCTAAATGCCTATACCTATTGCCAATGTTTATGCCTAAAACAATGCCATGACTTGATTAAATGACTATAATAATGAATTAAAATTGCCTATGAAGAACTAAGTGTGAAAGCAAATGCCTATAATAACTATGCAAAATGTCACTATGTGCGTGTGTCTGTGTAAAATGAGAAGAAGATGGCATTTTATAGAAAATACCATTTCGAATGGACGGACGAGATAAATTAACGAAGAGAACCTAAAATGAGCGATTTAGATTAAACCTGAGAATCCCTAATTAGGGTTAGGAAAAAATCTTTAATCGAACGGTCAGAATAAAATCGGATCGACGGTGGAGAATAAATGAGACAAATTAATTAGAAAATAAAGATTTTCGAAAAATCAAGAAGATAAGATTGCCTAATTTGCCAAATTCGAAAAATCAAAGAGATAAGATTCGGTTGAAATGAATTTGAAAATCAAGAATGCTACTTTAATTACTTGATTTTGAAAATTTATTACCAATTTAGTTAAAATAATTCAAATTATGGTTACTGAAGATAATAAATAATATTTTCGGATAATTTATCGGGAGTAGCATGATTAAGATTGTATGACATTTTAAATAATTTAATTTATTTAAAATGAGAAAATGTTCAAATAATTAAATTTAATTATTTAATTTGGAGACAAATTAATTAATTAAATAAATTAATCAATTTATTTAGAAGACAATCGATGACATATTAAATAAATAAATGTAATTCATTTATTTGTAATCATGAAAAGAGTAAATGACAAAGGGGTGTCGTTAAGAATTTATTTAGTGAAAGACTTAAACTGATTATTGGCCCTTAACTGGCATCAAATAAATTTATTTATTGACGTAATCTATGAAGAATCAAAGGACATGAATTAATTAAATAATTATGAATTATTTAATCAACAGTTGAATGTGGACCAAGGACATAATTAAATGTCATAATTATGCTAGGACGAAAGTGGTAAAAATGAAGCTTACAGGCCTAGGTCATTTTTAGGTGTCTACAATTATAATAAATGTTAATAATAGTTATTGGAATAGTTTATATTAAAGTATAAAAGTCTTAAATTAAAAGCCATGTAATTTATTAAGGATAAATAAATTGAAAGGTGTAAATTAAATTATTTAAAGTTGGTGTTTACATAATTTAATTAAAATAGCATGTTGAGGATAATTAATGGAATAAAATAATTAAATAAGTTAAATTGTGTGGATTGCAAGTATAATTTGCAAAATCAAAATTAAAACAAAAAAATGTTGTTTGAATAGAAAAAAATCAAGAAAAGAAAGAAAAGAAGAAAAGGACCAATGAATGTTGAGATTTTGGCTGAAAAGCTGGTGATGAAATAGAAAACTTCTTTTAATTCTGATTTATGGGTTTTCAAAAAAAAAAAAGATATCATTTTATTTAATAACAAAATTGTGAAGTTTTCATTCACAGGAAAAATTGACAGAAGCTTCAAAATATGAGTTATGGAAAAATTGGATCCTCTCGAGTTCTCTCTGTTTAATTGCTTCACTCTTTCATTGTTTTGGAGGGAGGCTCTTCTGAATTAAAATACTAGATTAGAAAAATTATCAAGGAACCTGGGGGAGAAGTTCTGAAGAAAGAAAGTGGAGCTCTTCGAAAAGGCTATTGAAATTCAAGAAAGGCTTCGTCAATTCTTCAGCAAGCGTAGGACTCCAGGTTCCATTCTATTTCTTTTGATTTCTCTGAATCTATAAAAATAAATATGTGCTCTGTAAAAGAAAAACCTTTTTGGTATTTTACAGTTATTGGATAGCAAACCAATGAAAGAAAACTATTGGGGTCTGTGAAAATGTTCTATATTTTTTATGATTTTGATATGGAAAATTGTTTCCCCTCTGAGATAAATGGGTTTTCGAATATATATTCATATATATATATACATATATATATATATTCCTTTGGGTATATATATATACATTTGAATATATTTATCAGTTTTCTTGCAAAAGATGTGCTTGATAAATATATATATATATACATATATGTATATATATATATATATACATTAGAGTGATATATATATATAAATATATACATATATTTATTTAATATTATATTCTTTGTATTTCGAAATTCGCAGCGGGTCGGAATTGATTTTACCACCAGAAATTGTTATGATTTTATTTTTGTTTGAAAGAAAAAAACATTTATTTAATTTTGGGAGGGACGGCGCTGGCCGTACCCACCCGTCCCCCCTGCCCATTTCCTTCATTGGGCTGCCAATGGGCGCTGCCCACAATAGTCATTAAGACTGTTGTATGCGGCCACAAACTCCCTATCGTATATGGCTTGGGTAAGGCTGACAGGCTTTAATCGTTGCCATTGCTTTATGGTTTTTCATTCGTTGTTTTTTTCAACACACACACACACACACATATATATATATATTGTTCTATCACTGGATAAATTAGAAGTATAGCATGAGATAAAATAAAAATATTGCACCTGTATAAATATTATATATATATATATATAATATAAATATAAAGTATAGTTTCTTTTATAATTGTAGAAATTGAATTTCCTTTATGGCGGTAAATTATATATTTATATATCAAAATTTATTATCAAAATTTATTTTTAAAATTTTATTGTGGAAATAGAGATGTAGTAATGGAATAAAAAGAATTTTTTTTCATTGTGTTAAATTATTATGTTGATTTGAGTTTTAAATCCTATGAATTTGTTTGGTTTTTCTTTTTAGGATTATATTATTGTTTTGTCTTTTTGATGTGGGAACCCAATTGATTTTAAGAACCCGTTTATGGAGTTGTGGACCTTAGGCTTCCAGAGGTTTGTTTTTATTGTTGGTTGATAATCCTTGTTTTATGTGCTCTTGATGTAGCAAGATATTGGTATCATAATTTTTAAAGGGTTGTATGAGATTTTGTTGATACTCTGTTGTGTGCCTTTTAGCAAGAGGGATAATTCCTTGCATGTCATTTGTTGAGATTTAATGCTTTGTTCTTTATGGTACAACCCTTGATTTTTATTATGTTTTGGGGTCTCCCGGGAGAGTGGCTCTTCGTGGGGGCTAACACCTCAAAACGAGGAAGGGCTCTGGATAATCCATGTAAGAGATAGATTAACAAGTGAAAAACTAATAATAGAACTTAGGGGATGGGTAGTAATAACATAATAAGATAATCTTGGATACCTCGTCTATCCATTAGGGCTATCGCAAACTAATGGTAGATTGAGAAGGTCGTGGTTGGAAAAGTCGTTACCTCGTCCTCAGGAGAGGTTAATGGCTCCGCATGAGTCACCCTATGGGGCCGGTGCCTCAAGTAGGAGGAAGGGCTAGGATAACCATAGATGGGGATCGACACCTCATGTTAGAGGAAGGACCAAGATAACCCATGTAGGCCATGCGATGACACTCTCCACTAGTTTCCCTTATGCTTTGTTTTCTTGGTTGCCTCTGGAAGTGTGTTATGAGTATTGTCTTGGATTTACTTGGAAAGTGGCTAATGGTTGTTGTTTGGTTTATTTATGATGTGTTTTATGGTCTTGTGTTTACTATGATTGGATCCTAGTTGTTGTGTCATTTATGATCTATGTAATCTTTTGTTGTTGCTATTTGAGTTATTGTTACTATGATATTCATTTTGGAGTTAGTCTTGTGGAATTCTTAGTCATGGTTACTTCCTTGTCACCTCTGAGCACGGGGGTGGGTTTTTCTAAAACCCACATGGTCAGGTGGAACATGCTCCTCACCCGTTGGTTTCCCCATCAACGTTCGTTTCTTCACAATATCCTTCAGATGGAGCTTGTACTTGATATTCATCTTGTATTTCAAATATTCTTTGTATTCATCATGTAAGGGAGGTTTTATTGTATCTCATGTATTGTGAACATGTAATGTATTGAAAGATGATGTGTTGTAAATGCACCCTTGTAACCATTCATGAATTATGAGATTTATTATGGTTTGTAACATGTGATGTATTTATAGTTATGCTTATGGATATATGGATGTTATCTTTTGTAAATGGTTATTTAATGTCTATGATGGATGTAAAGATTAGTTAAGTTATTTAGCTTTATCTGTAATCTTTTGTTATGAGTTGTTTTATGCAATGTAACCTTGTGTGCCCCAAAGGACTCGATGTTTATGATGTTATTGTGTAATGTAATTATGTCTAATGGTTCATTATATGTGTACTTTGTATTATTTAAAAAAAAATGTGTGCATTGTTTTGTCCTTTGGGGTTTGCACGATGGGCGTTACAACTTGGTATTAGAGCCAAGGTTTGAAAATGTTGGGGTCTTTGGGTAGTTATGTCCATTAGGCAACCTTTTCATTTGACTCTTGAGATCACTTGTACCTTTATCTTGTTGCGAAGAAATATGCCTCGAGGTAGAGGATGTGGCCAAGGAAGAGGCCGTGGTGTTGGTCGTAGAGAAAACTAGAAAAGTCCATCACTCCTAGTTCCCACGGTTCAGAGCATGAGGAATGATAGAGTCCTCAAAGCAATCCATCATGTGGTGGTCAGAACCCGGAATAGCCTGGTTTAGATGGACAGTTGCAACACCTTCTGGGGGAGATTCTTGATTGTTTGGGACCCAGGCTAGAGGAGGAGCAGTGGGTCAAGAGAGAAAGGGAAAGGTCACTGAGGCAAAGGGAAATAGTGGCAGATCAGGATGCAGTGATAGCTAGTCATATGAGAGATTTGATGAGAGCACATCCACCTACATTTGATGGTTTTGGAGGAGGTTTGGAAGCAGAAACATGGTTATTTGATTTGGATCGATGCTTCACGATGCACCCCTATGGTAGTAATACCAAATCTCGATGCGTAGTCATGCATCTACAAGGTTTCACATCCACTTGGTGGCGGCTGGAAGAGCAAAAGTTACATCTGGATATCAGCATGGTCACATGGGATTTATTTATGGATAGGTTCAGGGCTCGCTTCCTTTTAGATCATTGGAGGCAACGTAGGGCAAATGAGTTTCATGACCTTAAGAAAATTTCTATGTTTGTTGAACAATATCAGTGGCAATTCTATGAATTGAACCAGTATGCAAGGATCAACCATGATGAAGGGATGTTAGTGCAACATTTTTTTCGAGGCTTAAATGCCCGAATTAGTGGTGGCGTGCGAGTCTTCGAATCGAAAATGATGGAAATTGTGGTTGAAAAGGCTCGTTTGGTAGAAGAGAATTTGGCCATGGCCTTGGGTGGTCACATTGGAGTGTAGATTGGTAGTGCGTCTACACCTAGTTTTAGCACTCACAGAGGTCAGTCACAGGCTGCAACATCTTCTAGGAACATGTATACACCCTCTAAAGGGGGTCAGTAGCATTAGTAGCAGTCACAACCAAAGCATAAAAACTCTCATTCTCAGTAGGGTGGCAATTCTCAATTTCGTAGGGATCGGAAGCGGAACCAAGCTCGTCAGGAGCGTTTTGAGTAGCCTACACCTAGTTTTCAGTCAGCACTGAGTCGTGGAAGCTTTCAACAGTCAAATGCTCCATTAGGGGGTAGAGGATTTGGTAGAGGTATTGGTTGCTACTCATGTGGGAAGCAAGGCCATATCGCTAGATTGTGTCCACAAAAGAGCACCTTAGGATTTAATCAAAGACTAGCTGGGTCAGAGCTGACAGTGGGGTGGCGTAGGGAGAGCTCATCATGTCTTTGCGATAGTGGATAATCGACAGGTAGATCACCAGAGCACAATCATTGAGACATCGAGTGTGTTGCATAACACTAGGACTTCTATACTCTTTGATTCTAGTGCATTTGACTCTTTTATATCTCCTTCAGTAGTTGAGTGATGTAGACTAGTGGCAACTAGTCAAGGCGTAAAATGGCAGGTTGAATTGGCCCCAGGGTCAAAGGTTGTTGTAGAGAAGCTTGTGCAGGGTTGTAGATTGGATATAGGGGTATTGACAACTAAAGTGGATCTTTGAATCCTACCACTTGGTTCATATGATGTCGTCTTGGAAATGGATTGGTTGAGTGCACATCGTGCCATGATAGACTATAGCCATAAAGTAGTGCGGTGCATTGATGATTCCAGAAAGGAGGTGGAGATCGTGGGTATTCAAAAGCCCGTTTCATTGTGAATGATCTCTGCTATGCAGCTAAAAAGGTTTTTCTGACAAGGTTGTCATATTTTTTCCATGTCAATGAGTGACCTTGAGTTAGAGGATAGTCGAGGGGTGTCATTAGATGATTACCCTCTCCTTACAGAGTTTTCAGATGTTTTTCCAGGTGAGATACCTGGTATGCCACCAAAATGGGATATAGATTTCAGGATTGATCTGGTACCTGGAGTTGAGCCGATATCTCGAGCTCCATATCAGATGACAATGCAGGAACTTCAAGAACTTCATCTTCAATTGGAGGAGTTGTTGGCTAAGGGGTTTATTCACCCAAGTGTTTCCCCTTGGGGAGCACCTGTGATATTCGTAAAGAAGAAGGATGGTTCTCTTTGGTTGTGTATTGATTCCAAGCAGTTGAACAAAGTAACGGTGAATAAATGATATCCCTTGCCTATAATTGAAGATCTTTCCAATTAGATAAAAGGGGCAAAGGTATTTTCTAAAATTGACCTCAAATTGGGGTATCATCAGTTGCGCATTGCGGATGTAGATATTCATAAAACAACATTTCACATTCGATACAGTCATTATGAGTTCACTGTGATGTCGTTCGGGTTAACAAATGCACCTTTAGTTTTCATGAGCTTGATGAATGGGGTGTTTCAAATGTATTTGGATAGATTCATCCTTGTGTTTCTCAATGACATTCTGATCTATTCCAAGTCTATGGAAGAACACGAGGAACATCTAAAACAAGTGTTGCAATGCTTAAGGGACAATCAGTTGTTTGCCAACCTGGAAAAGTGTGACTTTTATAAGGCTGAAGTCCAATATTTGGGCCATGTGATTTTTGGCGAGGGAATTTCAGTTGATCCTACAAAGATTTAGGCCATTGTGGATTGGCCTACACCCACAAATGTCTCAGAAATTTGTAGTTTCATGGGACTAGCAGGCTATAATCGGTGGTTCGTCCAAGGCTTTTCGAGGATTTCCCATCATATCACCTCTCTCCAGAGGAAGGGAAAGAAATTTCTTTGGTCAGGTCAATGTCAGTTAGCATTCCAAACTCTTAAGGAAAAGATGACTAGTGCACCAATCTTAGTAGTACTAGATCCGACAGGAGATTTTGTAGTTTGTACGAATGCTTCTTTGGAAGGCTTGGGGTCGTTTTGATGCAAGGGCAAGTGATTGCATATGAATCACATAAACTTAAAGATCATGAACTAAACTACCCCACACATGACCTAGAGTTGGCTGAAGTTGTTCATTATTTGGTAAGATGGAGGCACTTCCTTTTAGGGCATCGGTTCGTGTTGCATACAGATCATCGTAATTTGCAATACATCTTCACATAGCCGAACTTGAATGCAAGATAGAGAAGGTGGATGGAATTCTTGTGTGAATATGATTGTGAAGCTAAGTATATCCAGGGCAAAGAGAATGTGGTGGTAGACTCTTTGAGCTGACATAGACATGAGAATTTTGTAGTGGCTCTCAAGGTTGATTTGAGGAGTCAGATCCTCACCGCTCTCTCCTTAGACAATTGGTATCAAGAGGTGAAGTCTAAAATCGAGTCGGGTAGAACTGTAGAAGGAAAATTTGCTAGATACTCGTTTGATTCTGATGGTGTTTTGCGCTATGCAAGAAAAATGTATGTACCTCATGCAGAGGGTCTTCGCACCCTAATCTTGACTCAAGCCCATCGGGTACCTTATTCGACACATCTTGGAGTGAAGAAAATGTATGTAGATCTATGCCCACTATATTTTTGGGCAAGATTGAAGCGTGATATCACTGATTTTGTAGCTAGATGTCTTGAATGTTAGAGGGTTAAGGTTGAGCATCATCATCTGGTAGGTTTTTTGTAGCCTCATCTTGTTCCAGAATGGAAGTGGGGCATTATCTCTATGGATTTCATTGTCGGCTTGCCTATGTCTTCCAAGCGGCATGACGCTATCATGGTCATTGTTGATAGGCTGACCAAGGTGGCCCATTTCTCTCCTATCCAATCTTCCTTTACTTCTTCTATGGTGGCCAAGGTGTTCATGGAACACATTGTTCGATTGCATGGGATACCACGAAGAATCATTTTTGACAGAGATCTAGTATTCACATCCGCGTTATGGACATCTTTGTAGTAGTCCTTAGGGACTCAATTGAACTTTTGTTCTGCCTACCATCCTAAGACAGATGGTCAGAATAAGAGAGTCAATCAGGTGCTTGAGGATATGCTTCACATGTATGTCATGGACCAACAATCACGTTGGGAAGATTATCTTCACTTGGTCGAGTTTTCCTATAACAATGGTTATCATAATTCGATCGACATGGCTCCATTTCAAGCTTTGTACGGTCATCCTTGTCTTACCCCTTTGATTTGGGATCGATTAGAGGACAGGATTCTTCTTGGACCTGAAATGCTTCGAGATATGGAGCAGCAGGTAGCTTGCATCCGAGAGCATCTTGTAGCAGTTCAAGATAGGCAGAAGAAGTATGCTGATGCACACAGAGTTGATTGACAATTTGCAGTTGGATATCAATTGTTTCTTCGAGTGCATCCATGAAAGAGCCATATTTGTTATGGAAAGGGTTCTAAGCTTACACCCCACTTTGTAGGGCCATTTGAGATGTTAGAAAGAATTGGTCATGTTTCCTACCGCCTGGCCTTGCCATCCAGTCTGTTGCGGATTCATGATGTTTTTCATGTTTCAGTCCTTAGGCCATATTTTCTTGATGTTACTCATGTACTTGATTGGAATGGTCTATAGGTCAAGGATAGGCAGCTAGCTCTCGAGCCCATGGTCGTGTTGCAGCATAGGAGACTCACCCTTAGAGGTAGGGATATTGAGCAGGTGCGGGTCCAGTGGAACCCCAATGATGAGACTTTAGCAACATAGGAGGATTCCTTCCATATTAGGGAATCCTATCCTTCCCTATTTACTGGCTTCCAGGAGTAAGCCAAATTCATGCGGGAAGGATGTAATACCCCCTCATGTTGTTGTTGAACTTGTTATTTTTCTATGGTTTTTGATTGATACTTTGAGACTTTGATAGTTACTGTTTATTGGTTGGATTGGTGGATTGGATAGTTTAGACTGCTTGATGAGTATGCTACTTTATTTGATGACATGGATATTATGATATGACATTATGGTTATATTTGGTTGGGTGATGTTTAATTTGATTTTAGTAGTATATTGTGATGCAGTGGATTAGTAATCATTTTATGATGTGATCAGTTTAGTAATGTTACTTTATACTTGATGTTGCAATTGTAATTATAGCTTTGTTGAGGGGACAGTGTAACACCACTTGTTTGCAAGTGCCTTGCTATGCTGTGATTCCTTCTCACGATGTGATGTATTTAATAATATATATACCTATTGTACTCACCTTGTTTGTATGCAGGAATTGCAGGAATAGAGTCTCGATTCCACCTGCTTCGGTAGGATAGGGCGAGCATCAAATTAACCCAACGGGCATGAAGTTGAAACAAAGATGACAAGGAAGTCACCACGTCGCAAGTTTTTCAACCCGTCTTATGTTTAGTGGTATTTTGCGTCTTTGACCTTGGTCATTTTTTCATTTTATAATAGTGGTTTTGTGTGAGTGTACTTTTGATATTTATTTTATGTTGGTGTGTAGTATGATGCCATTTAAATAATTAAATGATTATAATAAATTTTAATAATAGTTACTGGAATAGTTTATATTAAAGTATAAAAGTCTTAAATTAAAAGCCATGTAATTTATTAAGGATAAATAAATTGAAATGTGTAAATTAAATTATTTAAAATTGGTGTTTACGTAATTTAATTAAAATAGCATGTTGAGGATAATTAATGGAATAAAATAGTTAAATTAGTTAAATTGTTTGGATTGCAAGTATAATTTGGAAAATCAAAATTAAAACAAAAAGTGTTGTTTGAATAGAAAAAAATCAAGAAAAGAAAGAAAAGAAGAAAATGACCAATGAATGTTGAGATTTTGGCTGAAAAGCTGGTGATGAAATAGAAAACTTCTTTGAATTTTGATTTATGGGTTTTCAAAAAAAAGAAGATATCTTTTTATTTAATAGCAAAATTGTGAGGTTTTCATTCATGGGAAAATTTGACAAAAGCTTCAAAATATGAGTTATGGAAAAATTGGATCCTCTCAGGTTCTCTCTATTTAATTGCTTCACTCTTTCATTGTTCTAGAGGGGAGGCTCTTGTGAATTAAAATATTAGATTAGAAAATTTATCAAGGAAACTAGGGGAGAAGTTCTGAAGAAAGAAAGTGGAGCTCTTCGAAAAGGCTATTGGAATTCAAGAAAAGGCTTTGTCAATTCTTCAACAAGCATAGGACTCTAGGTTCCATTCTATTTCTTTTGATTTCTCTGAATCTGTAAAAATAAATATGTGCTTTGTAAAAGGAAAACCTTTTTGGGATTTTACAGTTATTGGATAGCAAACCAATGAGAGAAAACTATTGGGGTCTATGAAAATGTTCTGTATTTTTTTATGATTTTGATATGGAAAATTGTTTCCCCTCTGAGATAAATGGGTTTTTGAATATATATTCATATATATATCTATATACATATATATATATATACACATATATATACATATATATATATATACATATATATATATATACATATATATATATACATATATATATACATATATATATATATTTATTTAATATTATATTCTTTGTATTTCAAAATTCGCAACGAGCTAGAATTGATTTTACCGGCGGACATTGTTACGATTTTATTTTTGTTTGAAAGAAAAAAAAATTATGTAATTTTGGGAGGGACGGCACTGGCCGTACCCCCCCAATTTCCTTCATTGGGCCGCCAATGGGTGTTGCCCACAATAGTCTTAATGACTATTGTGCGTAGTGTACAACAGTCATTAATACTGTTGTACGCAACCATGAACTCCTTGTCGTATATGGCCTAGGCAAGGCCGACAAGCTTTAATCGTTGCCATTGCTTTATTGTTTTTCATTCGCTATTTTTTTTTAATGTACACACACACACACATACACACACACACACACACACACACACACACACACACACACACACACACACACACACACACACACACACACATATATATATATTTCTATCATTGGATAACTCAGAAGTATAGCATGAAATAAAATAAACAAAATATTACATGTATAAATATTTTATATATATATATATAATATAAATGTAAAGCTATAATGCTTCTTTTATAATTGTGAAATTATGAATTTCAACTTTGATGGTTAATGGGAAAAGGTAAATTATATATTTATCTCAAAAATTATTATCAAATTTTTATTTTTAAAATTTTATTGTGGAAATAGAGATGTAGTAATGGAATAAAAAGAATTGCTTTTCATTGTGTTAAATTATTATGTTGATTTGAGTTTGAAATCCTGTGATTTTTTTGGGTTTTCTTCTTACCATTAAATTATTGTTTTGACTTTTCGATGTGGGAACCCAGTTGATTTTAAGAACCCGTTTATGGATGTTGTGAACCTTAGGCTTCCAGAGATTTGATTTTATTGTTGGTTGATGATCCTCATTTTATGTGATCTTGATGTAACAAGATATTGGTATCATAATTTTGAAAGGGTTGTAGAAGATTTTGTTGAGACTCTATTGTGTTCCTTTTAGCAAGAGGGATAATGCCTCACATGTCATTTGTTGAGATTTAATGCTTTTTTCTTTATGGTACAACCCTTTATTTTTATTATGTTTTGGGGTCTCCCGAGAGAGTGGCTCTTTGTGGGGGTCGACGCCTCAAAAGGAGCAAGGGCTCTGGATAACCCACGTAAGAATTAGATTAACAAGTGAAAACCTAATAATAGAACTTAGGGGGATGGGTAGTAATAACATAATAAGATAATCTTGGATACCTTGTATATCCATTAGGGCTATCACAGACTAATGGTAGACTGAGAAGGACATGGTTGGAAAATTCGTTACCTCGTCCTTAGTAGAGGTAAACGGCTCCTCATGAGTCACCCTATGGGCCCAGCGCCTCAAGTAGGAGGAAGGGCTAGGATAACCATAGATGGGGGTTGGCACCTCATGTTGGAGGAAGGGCCAAGATAACCCATGTAGGCTATGCGATGACACTCTCCACTAGTTTCCCTTATACTTTGTTTTCTTGGTTGCCTCTGGAAGTGTGTTATGATTGTTGTCTTGGATTTACTTGGCAAGTGGTTAATGGTTGTTGCTTGGTTTATTTATGATGTGTTTTATGGTCTTATGTTTACTATGATTGGATCCTGGTTGTTGTGTCATTTATGATCTATGTAACTTTTGTTGTTGCTATTGGAGTTATTGTTACTATGATATTCATTTTGGAGTTAGTCTTGTGGAATTCTTGGTCGCGATTACTTCATTGTCACCTCTAAGAACCGGGGGTGGATTTTTCTAAAACCCACATGGTTGAGTGGAACGTGCTATGCACCCAATGGGTTCCCCATCAATGTTCGTTCTTCACAGTATCTTTCAGATGGAGCTTGTACCTGATATTCATCTTGTATTTCAGACACTCTTTGTATTATGTATTTATCCCACATGTAAGGGAGGTTTTATTGTATCTCATGTATTGTGAACATGTAATGTATTGAAAGATGATGTGTTGTAAATTCACCCTTGTAACCATTCATCAATTATGAGATTTATTATGGTTTGTAACATGTGATGTATTTATACTTATACTTATGGATATATGGATGTTATCTTTTGTAAATGGTTATTTAATGTCTATGATGGATGTAAAGATTAGTTAAGTTATTTAGCTTTATCTGTAATCTTTCGTTATGAGTTGTTTTATGCGATGTGACCTCACGTGCCCCAAAGGACTCAATGTTTATGATGTTATTGTGTAATGTAATTATGTTTAATGGTTTGTTATATGTGTACTTTGTATTATTTATAAAAAAAATGTGTGCATTTTTTTTGTCCTTTGGGGTTTGCACCATGGTCGTTACATATCATTGGCATGTCATGACAGCAGCAACAACCATATCAATACCAGTAGTGTCTACATCAGCACCACCAAGTGGTTCAAATATGAGTAGAAAATCATCACCATGATGAAAACCTTGTAAATAGGTGTCTTGTGTGACATCAAAAATCAATAAAAAATGAAAAAATAAAGAAAATAGTCAAGAAAAAAATCATCCTCTAGTGAAAACCACTAAGTTGGCACTTTGGACAAGTACCATGGTAAAAACCTAGAAAATAGGTGTCATGTGTAGAATCAAGCATCTACGTGTGCCATTTTAGGAGGAAGCATCTTAGCGTATCCATAATAAATCCCATCCATTTTTATCCCAATCCCACATGGCTTGATCTTGACAAATGTTTGGTGTACACTTTACAATTGCTTATGGAAAACATCTTGACATGGGTCACTATCATTGATCATATCGTATCCAACATTATTTGAGCCATGAGGCATTGTCCAAAATGGGCATACTCTATCCAAACAAGTTATCTTATCACAAGATAACCTATCATTGCTAGACACTAGGGGAAGGTCCTTATATCATGCTTTAGAATAAATCTTGATCTATGCCTTCTAGCTCACATTGTGATCTAGGCATTATTCAATCAACAAGGTGGGCCACATGGCACCCTTTACAATTTTTACCATCAACAAGGTATCCCGCCAACACACTATCAGGGTAGCCTTCAAAACAGCTCATCCCATCAACAAGGTATCTCACGAACACACTATTAGGGGTAACCTTTCAAATAGTTTGTCCCAACAATAAGATGTACCACCAATACACTACCAAGGTAACCTTGTAAGATACAAACAATGTGGATTATTCCTTCACTCAAAAATTCTAAGATATCAACATTTGTTTGAACTCCATAGCTAGTTCAAGTAAATTTCTCACAACATATCCTCTAGAAAACACAGTGAAATATGAAACCAAGTTTTCAGTATCTTACACCCCAGGCAAGAGGGTAAAAATCCAAAAAAATAAAAATAGTTCATCCCAAAAAAAAGGTGTACCACCAACACACTACCAAGGTAACCTTAAGGATAAAAACAACATGGATTATTCCTTCACTTGAAAATTCTAAGATATCAGCAGTTGCTTGAACCCCACACTGAGTTCAAGTAAGCTTTTCCACAACATATCCTCTAGAAAGACACATTGAAATATCAATCCAAGTTGTCAATATCTTACACCCTAGGAAAGAGGGTTAAAAATACACCATCAACAAGGTATCCCACCAACACACTATCAGGGTAGCCTTAAAAAAAAATCATCCCAACAACAAGGCATACCACCAATGCACTATCAAGGTAACCTTCAAAATAGTTCTTCCCAAATACCAACAAAGATGCCAACAATGTGTATTTTTTGTTCATTGAAAAATTCTATGATATCAAGAGTTACTTAAACCCTACAACTAGTTCAAGTAATCTTTTCCACAACATCTCCTCTAGAAAAGCAAATTGAAATATCAATCCAAGTTTTTAGTATCTTACACCCCAGGAAAGAGGGTAAAAATCCACCAACAACAAGGAATTCCGCTGATGTAGTATCAAGGTAGCCTTTGAAATAGCTCATCCCATCAACAAGGTAACCTACCAATGCACTATTAGGGTAACCTTTGAAACAACTCATCCTATCACCAAGGTAACTTGCCAATGCACTATTAGGGTAATGTTCAAAATAATTCATCACAACAACAAGGTGTACCACTAATGCACTACCGAGGTAACCTTCAAAGATGACAACAACATGGATTATTCCTTCACTCAAAATTTCTAAGATATCAACAATTACTTGAACCCTATAGCTAGTTCAAGTAAGCTTTTCTATAACATATCCTCTAGAAAAGAAAAGTGAAATAACAATCCAAGTTATTAGTATCTTACACCCTAGGAAAAAGGGTAAAAATCCAAAAAAATCTAGAAAACAACAAAAAGCAAAAACATCTAGAAAAAAACAAATTTAAAAAATTTTGAAAAACATCAAAAACAAAACAACATCATAGGGTTATTCCTTCACTCAAATAGTCTAAGATATCAACAGTTACTTGAACCCTACAACTAGTTCGAGTAATCTTTTCCACAACATATCCTCTAGACATAGGAGTTGAATATTAATTGAGATTATCAATGTTGTTTACCCAAAAATAGTTTATGTTTTGAGTCAAACAATTGAACTACATGGTCTCTACATGTACAACATAGGCAAGGCTTATCAGCCCTCGAGACCCTAGGTCAGTCCCCTTAGGTTTCTAACATGCTTTATTTCAACTTAGTCAAAAAATACAAAATCCAAAAACAGTCAAAAAATCAAAATCCAATAATAGTTAAAAATACAAAGCACAAAAACATTTGAAAAAGCTCAAAAATCCTATTTCTACCATCACCTATCCACAATAAAGGTTCATCCATAATAAACCGATCATTACACTCACCATTTGACAAAATAGACAAACAAACAGAGTAAAAATCAAAAGCTATAACTTTCAAGAAAACAATCACAAATTTCTGACTATAAATAGACAAAAACAAAGCCAAAGTATCAACTACCTATCTCTTTGACAAGTCCCAACAAAATCCTAAGATATGCCTTAATGGATCCATTCCAATGATAGACATGATCAACACTAGATACTAGCCCTACCCCCAAAATAGATATGGCAAGTGATAGTATAACTTTGTCTATTATCTTTTTATAGTCTTATTTTATGAGATTTACATTTATTGACTCATTCCCATGATCTTTTGAGGATGTCCATAAGGATTTAGAGAAGGAATGGGGGAAATTGAGTGTCATTTTAGTTTGTTGTTTGTAAGATATTTTTGTAATATTATCATCGCAAATACTTGATTTATTGAGTGTATGGAAGTTGTGTTGAAACAATTTGCGTAGTAGTTGCATGTTAGGTATTTCATACCTCTTTGTGTAAATGGTCTGAAATTCATGTATCAGTTACATGTTAGGTATTTCATAAATCTTTGTGTAAATGGTCTAAAATTCATGTAGCCTTTTCATGTTAGGTGTCCTATACCTCTCTATGTGACTGGTCCAAATTTTTTCGTATGTCTGGTATGAACAAGAAGATTCTTTGTTTGTAGAGTAAAATTCCACGCAATGGATAGAAATTCACCTTGGTCATTAATACCTTAGTGCATCGTATCTATTTGCTACATCAAATAGGATTGTTCAAAACTATGAAGCCTCCAAGTAAAGAGAATGCAACTCATCAACTACTAACAACATCACATTTCTATCTATCATCAAAAATTTCTTCTAATTAACATCCATCATATATCAACACCATATAAACATCATATATCACAACAGTATATTGATCATCCATAATAAAAAACCATATGATACAAAGTATGATCCATCCATCCATATCATATGCATACATCATCATACATCATCATCTATGAAGCATAAAATGAAGTTGAATCGGAGAAGGTATATCAACATCATACATCTCACATATATCATCATCATCAAAAGGGAGCATGTCATAGTACATCACCATAAATGAAACAAGTGTGATAGGATAATACAATATCATAACATATATACAAGGCCTTGACTAGGCCGATGAATATATATACAAAAAATCATGTCTGCAATATGTCTATGAACAACATCATAATAAAGATCAAGTACACTGCCCAACAAAAGGGGAAACACTCTATCGACTAGGCTGTGGACCAGCATCTAGATCTAGTTTCTAATAGTATGACCACCTACATTTACTATAAACTAGGATGTTAGGGTTTCACTCTAAACATGTAAGGCGACACGAAACGACACAAAAATGATGAAAAATGAGACTTAGGGTTGCAAACAGGCAAAAACAAGCACATGCAAAGGTTTAGAGAAAATGCAAGAGTTGAAGTCAAATGTAAGGGTTTTGAGAAAATGCTCAGAAATCACCAAGCAAAAGTGAGATGTTTAGGAAATTGAGAGCTTTTCAGTCAAAGCCGAGGAAACAAGGACGCGGATCTTGGTCAAAGGCATGGATTTCAGTCAAAGGAAAGGATTAAGAACCTAGAGCAATCAAAAGTGAGCTTTTTGGTCAAAGGTGAGCTTTTAGAGCAAGTGCTTGAAACAAAAGTGAGGTTTTAGAGCAACTGTTTGAAACAAATGCAAGGATTTAGAGCAAAGGAAAGGATCTTAAGAAAAGGTGAGAAAAATGATGAAAATGCTCAAAAATCATCAAAACTTAGCTATTGACTAGTAATCAAGACCTTTTTTACCCTATCTTCAAACAAACATATCTTGGTCATACGAAAGTATTTTTCAGTGCTTCTTTTTTAAAATAGGGTAGAATTTCATGATATTTCCAATGCTATAGGTGGTTTCCAATTTTTATATATTTAATATTTCCATTGGATTCATGAGCCTGACCTCGAACTCAAAATTTTCAGCCAACCTCTCGAGGGGGCAACACACAGTCCTACCATCATTCCACAAAACATTGAGGCACAATTTTTTTTCAAAAAATTGATCTTAAAAAAAAAAAATCTTTGAAAAAAAGCAACCAATACTTTGTATCAAAGAGGGACAAAATGTAGACATGTAAAATTGAATTAACACCTATCACAACTTGGAATGTCTCAAAACATCTTGAAATCAACCTGAAATGTCTCGAAACAAGTCAGAATCAAATTAGAATGTCTCAAAACATCTCAGAATCAACTCAGAATGTCTCGAAACAACTCAGAATCAACCCAAAACATCTCAAAACATCTTGGAATCAACTCAAAATGTCTCGAAACATCTCGAAATCAACTTGAAACATCTTAGAATTATCCCACTATCATCAAATGACATCTAAAACCCTATTTTCCTCTATTAATTAAATAATACAACGTTATTTAATTAATTCACTTTTTCATCATTCTCGACAAATTAAATAAATACCGTTTATTTAATAAAGTCTTCAAAACCCTAATTCTACTATTAATTGGATTAAACAATATTATTTGGTTAATTCACATTTCATCATTTTGACCAATTAAATAAGTTACATTTATTTAATAAAGTCATAATCTAATCTTATTTCATCTTGATTAGTCAAACAATGCCAATTATTTGATTACGTCACTAAATCACCTTATTCCCCTAAATTGATTAAATTATTAAATCATAATAATTTAATTATGACAATTTCCCTCCAAAATTTGAATAATTAAATCAAACTATTCAAATCATTTAGGGAATGTGTAGGATCATGATGGGCCAAAAAGTGGTGATATAATGGGTATGTGTAGGGTATGTGGTTGAAGACTTTTTTTAACCAAAACTTAATGAAATGAAAATGGTTTTTAAAGGAGATTCTCAGCTTTCAACCAATATAAATTATGCTTTACTTTGAATTTAATAAATAATTATTATTCATTTTCTATTTGAATTATGACTAAAGTCTTGATTGATAGGTTGATTGAAAAACATATATAGCTTTCAAATGGTATCACATTTTTTGAATCTGAAACATGTGTCACATTCTGTGCTCCGTATACTATAAGATTACAAAAAAAAGAATTGAATTTCATGAAGTTTTGACCAAGTTAAGGTGGTCAGACATATGATTTTTTATATTTTTAAATTTTTATAAAAAGATTTCATAATCAATTATTTACTTGGAAAAATTACAATATACTCACATTAGGACATGAGTCCTCTACTTATATCTAAAATCTTATAAAAAAATATTATCATTTTATTGTGGTTAGGGTGGTCAAACAGACACCTACTTCTTATTTTTTCCCTGAAATTTAAGTACTACTACATTGAAATTTCAAATTTTCACCAAATATATATATATATATATATATATATAAGCATAGTGGTTTAGAAACTACATTTAATTTTCTATAGATTCTATTCTTACATATTTTTGAAATAATATAGATAACTTATTCAGTTTTTTACATCAAGTTGCCTAACTCTGATTTTTCTGAATTTTTTGCCACCTAAGGGTCTATTTTTTCCATGATGATCCTAGACATACTCTTTATCAAAAATCAAATTAAACTAATGCAACTTTGTTTGCAAAAGTTAAACTTGATTTGCACGTTCAAAGTCCAAAAAGGAATTAATTAATTCATATTCCTCACCTGCTTTCTAATTGAGAAAAACATGGGTTGCTAACTAAGCAATCTAATTTTGCTAACTAGTCAATATATTTCCTAACTAAAATTAATCAATTGCTAACTGATCAATCAATTCCTAACTGATCAATCTAAACCCTGACTAGTCAATCTATTCTTCAATCACCCAAATTGTGCAATCAAATTTGTAAAATCTTCTTATGTCTAAATCCTCTCAACAAATTTTGATTGTTGATCTGGATATTCTCCAATTCAATCTTCATCATCAATTCAAAATCTCTTTTTCTATATAAAAAACCTCTCTCCTCACAAATATGGATTAGATAATCAACATACTTTTGCAATGAAGTGTTTTCACAATCACCATTGATAGAGCTTCAACCTTTTTCGATCAACCAAGCATCATTCATCTATCTTTTGCACACAAACTTTGGAGGGTTCACATTGACAAGAACAATCCAACATCAAGCGAATACACTCTGCTATGGGATGGTAAAGTTGTGTTCATTGCTTACATTCATTTTGATAATCATAGGTTGCTTGATGTATGTTCAATTAACTTAGTTTCTTTTCATATGTGTAGGATAGGATTTTAGATTTTCTGTGTTTGATTTTAGATTAGGTCTTAAGTTCAGTTGTAGTTTGATCTTCATTATTCATCTAATATTTTCCCCCTCACTCATTCATAAACAATATGGCCACTCATCTAGATACACTTCAAGAAAAGAAGAAACATGAGAAGGTAGAGGCAATGTTGGCAAAATATTGTCCTCATTGCAGGAAAAAGGACTACAGATGTAAAATGGTAGCCAACATTGACAGCAAGAAAATTCCACTAGAATTCAAGCCAATTCAGGGTGATGATGATGAAGTTTTCTACATTGCACAAAGAAGGCCATGGGCTCCAAGACAAGGTATGCCACTAGACCCATTATCTTTTAGTGGACCTTATTTGAATTCTTATGCATCTAGTAATCAATGGAAACCCCCATACCCATCAAACTTTGGAGGCTATCCACCTCAGCCCTAGAACAACCCTCCAAATACTTGGACCAATTACCAAAACTCTCCACCTTAGTGGAAG